>JAUIMW010000008.1:0-45013 GCA_033557785.1 Enochrus cinctus | reverse complement strand
ATGATACTACAGGAAATTGTATAATGAATTCCACTTGTCAAACTCCATGCTCTGGAAACTCTGAATATAGTACAATAGGAGGCACTCAGTGTACTTGTGATTCATTTACAGGTGTAATAACTTGCACTACAATAACAATACCAGGATGTTATTGCCCTACTGGATCTTATAATGATACATCAGGAACTTGTATTTCTCAAAATATGTGTATTCCTACTTGCACAGGTTCGTCAGTTTATAATACATCAGGTGGAGAGCAATGCACATGTGACACTAGCACAGGGCAAATAAACTGCATCTCAGTAACAACAGCTGGATGTTATTGTCCATCAGGTACATATAATGACACAACTGGAAACTGTGTTACGAACTCAACATGTCAAACTCCTTGTTCTGGAAATTCTACATTTAGCTCAACAGGAGGACAAATATGCTCTTGTGATTCCTTTTCTGGTGTTGTAACTTGCAATACAAATATGTTACCAGGGTGTTATTGCCCAAGTGGACAATACAATGATGCAACTACTGGAACATGTACAGATCCAACAACATGCTTATCATCTTGCACAGATTCCTCAGTATACAATATGACTGGTGGTTTAGAGTGCACATGTGATCCCACCACAGGTGTGGTAACTTGTAACCAAAACAACACAGCGGGATGTTACTGTCCGGCGGAAACCTATATTGATACAACTGGTAATTGTGTAGCACAAAGTACTTGTGTGACTCCTTGTACAGGCAACAGCTCGTATAGTTCAACCGGAGGGCAACATTGTAGTTGCGATACAATTACAGGAACAGTTAACTGCAATACATTATCAGAACCCGGATGTTATTGTCCCATTGGCACTTACAATGATACCACAGGAACTTGTATAGATCAATCTTTTTGCATTTCTCAATGTACTGGTTCTTCAATTTACAGCTCCTCAGGAGGTTTGCAGTGTTCTTGTAATTCAACCTCAGGCGATATCACCTGTAATTTTGAACAATCTGCAGGTTGTTATTGCCCTTCAGGATATTACTTTGATGCAACAGGTAATTGTTTAGTTAATTCAACTTGCACGGCTCCATGTTCTGACACTTCCTACTATAGTCCAAGGGGTGGATCCATTTGTTCTTGTGATACAAATTCTGGTACAATAACTTGCAATACTGATATAACACCTGGTTGTTATTGTCCAACAGGAACTTACAATGATACAACTACTAATACTTGTATAACGCAAACAAGTTGCGTCTCTCCTTGCACAGGATCTTCTGTTTATAGTTCTAAAGGAGGCTCCCAATGTTTATGTGATGTTTCAACAGGTACTGTTTCATGTAATCCTTCTACTGACCCAGGTTGTTATTGTCCTTCAGGTACTTACAATGATACAATTTCAAACTTATGTGTAAATACGACATTATGCATAGCTCCATGTATTGGTGGTACTATTTACAGTTCCAATGGGGGTCCCGAGTGTTTATGCAATGGTCTATCAGGAGTAGTATCTTGCACTACAAATCCTGCTTCAGGTTGCTATTGTCCATCAGGGACATTCTTTGATACAACTTCTTCAACTTGTGTTAATCAAACATCCTGTGTTAGCTCTTGCCCAGAAGGTTCAAACTATTTCGAAACAGGTGGTTTAGAGTGCAGTTGTTCAGATGCTCAGGTGCTTACTTGTACTGAATCTTCCCAAGCTGGTTGTTATTGCCCCACAGGACAGTACTTTGATACATTAGGCAATTGTGTTGCTCAGTCTACATGTGCTCCATGTACAGGTAACGCAACTTATAGCACCACTGGAGGTCAGCAATGTAATTGTGATATTACTTCTGATAATGTAATATGTTCTTCAGTTACAACACCTGGCTGTTATTGTCCACAAGATTATTACTTTGATTCAACAACAGGCAATTGTAATCCAAATACAACGTGCATTATTCAGTGCAGTAATTCAAGTATGTATAGTTCAACTGGAGGACAGAAATGTAGTTGTGATGTTACCACTGGCACTGTTAGTTGCATCTTCTCAGGATCTGCAGGTTGCTACTGTCCTTCTGGTACATACACTGATATTATGGAAAATTGTGTGAATCAGTCATCTTGCATTCCAATTTGTAATGATGGTGCAGTTTATAGCACTAATAATGGTTCAATATGTACATGTGATGCATCCTCAGGTTTAGTAAATTGTATTCCAGTAAACAATCCAGGATGTTACTGTCCTACTGGAACTTACAATGATTCAACAACAAGAACTTGTGTACCTACTACAACTTGTACATCACCCTGCACTGGAGGAACTATATATATTTCCGAAACAACAGGTGGAGCACAATGCACTTGTAATGCACTTTCGGGAGTCATTACTTGTAACCCTATAACATATTCTGGTTGCTATTGTCCATCACAAACTTATTATGATGCAACTACTGGAACATGTAAAAATCAAACATCTTGTGCGTCACAGTGTGCAGGAAATAGTGCTTACAATGCAACAGGTGGATTGCAATGCACATGTGATCCGACAATGGGAGTTGTAACATGCAGTAGTGTAAATGGAGAAGGATGCTATTGTCCAGAAGGAACATACAATGATACAGTTACAAACACTTGTGTGTCTCAATCACTTTGCACATCACCTTGCTTAGGTGGATCAATTTATAGTGCAAATGGTGGTCAGGTATGTTCATGTGATATTATATCAGGCAATGTTACTTGTAACTTAAATACAATTGCTGGCTGTTATTGCCCATCTGGTACTTATTTCGATAGTATGAATAATTGTGTTTCTCAAGCAAATTGCATGCCACTTTGTTCGGCTCCTTCGACATATAGTTCAACTGGCGGCATTACATGCAGTTGTCTTAATAATGTATTATTGTCTTGTAGCAATAATACAACATCTGGATGCTATTGTCCCACAGGATTCTACATGGATCCAACAGGTGCATGCATTCCTGAGAGTTCTTGTGCACCATGTCTTGGCAACTCGTCATATAGTCTGACAGGTGGAAATCAATGCAATTGCAACGTTGATACAGGTGTGGTCACTTGTAGCAATATGTCAACACCAGGATGCTACTGTCCAAGTGGAACTTACAATGACACTTCCACCTCAAATTGCTTAGATTATATTAATTGTCCTATCCCTTGTAATAGTACAGCTATTTACAATCCAACAGGTGGCATTGTATGCACTTGTGACCCAGCAAATGGTATAACAAATTGTCAAACAAATACTCTTCCAGGATGTTATTGTCCAGCAGGAACATATATTGATTCTAACGGAAATTGCATTGAACAAATAATGTGTCTGCCACAATGTCAAGGAGGTGCTACTTTTAACAGTTCAGGTGGAGCACAATGTACTTGTGACACAGCTACTGGTATTGTAACTTGCAATTCATTACCTAATCCTGGTTGTTATTGTCCTACTGATACTTACTATGATCCAGCTTCAGGAAATTGTTTAGCAATATCTACATGTGCTGTTTGTACTGGCGGTTCAGCGTACAATCAAAGTGGGGCATATGAATGCTCATGTGACACACTTTCTGGCGCTATATCTTGTAATTATAATAGTACTCCTGGCTGTTATTGTCCAACAGGTACCTATTTCAATTTGACAAACCAATGTAGTTCATCTTGTACATCATCGTGTACTGGAAATTCTGCATATTCTCAAACTGGACTGCAATGTACTTGTGATCTAGCCTCAGGAGTAGTTTCCTGTACTTCTGTTAATGCTCCTGGATGTTATTGCCCAGCAGATTATTATAATGACACAACTACTGGTAGCTGTATTCCAAATGATCTTTGCATAAACCCCTGTACAACACCTTCTTCATACAATTCAGGTGGTAACATATGCACATGTGATTATAACACAGGCATTTTAAGTTGCATGTATAGTGCTCAAAATGGTTGTTATTGCCCAATTGGAATGTATAGTGATGGACAAGGCAATTGCTTAAACCAAACAGCTTGCACTAGTATTTGTACAGGTTCTTCTGTTTACAATTATACAGGTGGAAAACAGTGTACATGTGATGCTGCTACAGGTGTTATTCAATGTCTTGTCATTGATAATCCAGGCTGTTATTGTCCATATGGCATGTACAATGATACCAATACTGGAATTTGTACTATGAACACTATATGTCAAGTCCCTTGTACAGGATCGACCACATATAATGAAACTGGAGGTATAATTTGTACTTGCGACTCAATTTCAGGTATCCTATCATGTAATATAGTTAGCACACCAGGTTGCTATTGCCCCGAGGGTACATATACTGATTCAATGGGTAACTGTGTTGATCAAAGTAATTGTCAATCACAGTGTACAGGTTCAACCACTTACAATTCAACTGGCCAGACTTGTAGTTGTGAAGCAGCAACAGGAGTAATAACGTGTATTGAGAATACCTCTCCAGGCTGCTATTGTCCCACAGGTTTTTATCTTGATTCTACTAGCCAAACTTGTGTTGCAAATTCAATTTGCACAGTGCCATGTACTGGCCAAACAAATTACACCACAAATGGACAAAATTGCATTTGTGATACAAATTCTGGCATAATTTCTTGCACTACAAACAGCAACCCAGGTTGTTATTGTCCTATTGGGACATACCAAGATGCACAAGATAATTGTAATGACAACAGTATGTGTAAATCAATTTGCACTGGCAATTCTATATACAGCTCAAATGGTGGAGAACTCTGTTTCTGCTCACAAACTCAAACTTTAAGTTGTTTCAACCAAACTCAAGCTGGCTGCTATTGTCCAACTGGGCAGTATTTTGATGCTAGTGGAAATTGTGTTCCTCAAGCTACATGCGCTCCTTGTGTTGGAAATGCAACTTACAGTGCAACTGGAGGATCACAGTGCACTTGCAACTTAATGACTGGTATTGTGTCTTGCAATCCAACAACTACACCTGGCTGTTATTGCCCTTCAAACTATACTTTTGATTCAAGTATGAATAATTGCATTCCTGATAGTATGTGTATGGTTCCTTGTCCTAGTAACGCAATCTATAACACTAACGGTGGTCAAAAATGCTCTTGTGATGTCAATACTGGGCAACTGACTTGTACAACATTTACAATACCTGACTGTTATTGTCCATCTGGTACTTATAATGATACGACTGGTACTTGCATAGACCAAATCAATTGTGTGTCACAATGTACAGGGTCCTCTGTATACAGCTCAACTGGTGGTCAACAATGTTTCTGTGATGCAACTACTGGTGTAATAAACTGCAATATATTAACAGATCCAGGTTGTTACTGTCTTGCTGGTTATTATTTCGACACAAATTCTTCAACATGTATTTTGGAATCAATTTGTCATGCACCTTGCACAGGGTACTCTTCATATAGCTCCTCAGGAGGGCAACAATGCTCTTGCGATAGTATTACAGGTATTGTATCTTGTTCTTCATCAGTTGACCCTGGTTGTTATTGTCCAATAGGTTCATACAATGATACAACAGGAACTTGTGTTAATCAAACAACTTGCCTACCACAATGTACAGGTGGTACCACTTATAACCCACAAGGTGGTTTGCAATGCTCTTGCGGCACAAATGGTGTAATAACTTGTACCTTTAATAATTCACCTGGTTGTTATTGTCAAGAAAGCCAAACATATTTTGACAGCAATACTGGATCATGTGTTAATCAAACATTATGTCAACAACCTTGCCAATCAGGGGCAACATATAGCTCATCTGGTGGGTCTATATGCACTTGCGATTCTACCACAGGAATCGTTTCTTGTATCCCAACATCAAATAGAGGTTGTTTCTGTCCAACTGGAACATATCTAGATTCAACTGGTAATTGTGTGCCTCAAATCAACTGTGCATCACCTTGTACAGGTTCATCAGTTTATAGCATAGATGGAGGATTAGACTGTCTATGTTACATGGGAACAACACTTATTTGTGCAAACAGAACACAACAAGGATGTTATTGTCCAGCAGGATATTATTTTGATTCCACTGGAAATTGTATTCCAACCTCTAACTGTGTTCCTTGTTTTGGCAATACAACTTACAGTTCCTCTGGAGGTCAGACATGTTCTTGTGATACAAATACAGGTACAATAATTTGTACATCTGCAACTAATTCAGGTTGTTATTGCCCTGCAAATTATTATTTTGATGCAGCCACTGGAAACTGCCTTGAAAACACTACTTGTACAATTCCTTGTTTAAATGGAGCTGTCTTTAATTCAACAAATGGACAAATATGCAGTTGTGACTTTAATACTGGTATAATTACTTGTACTACACAGAATAATCCAGGTTGTTATTGTCCACCTGGTTCCTTCTTAGACTCTTCCGGTAATTGCATTGCACAAACATCTTGTACATCTTCTTGCTCTGGAGGATCTGTTTATTCTTATACTGGAGGTTCCCAATGCTCTTGCGATATTAATTCAGGCACTGTATCTTGCACTCAGAATGAAAATGCGGGCTGTTACTGCCCCACTGGTATGTACTTTAATGCTACAACAGGTAGTTGTGTATCAAATTCAATTTGTACATCACCTTGTACAGGAGGGACTTCTTATAGTGAATCCGGTCAGCAGTGCTCATGTGACTTAAATACGGGTATAGTTTCTTGCAACACCATAGCCTCTCCAGGCTGTTATTGTCCCCTTGGAACATTTATGGATGTCACAGGTACTTGTATACCACAATCTTCTTGTGTGTCTCCTTGTCCAGAGAATACAAATTATAATTCTACTGCAGGTCTTCAATGCATATGTGACAGTGCAACTCAGACTATACTATGCAACATTATATTTGAAGCTGGCTGCTATTGTCCTCCAGGTTTTTATAATGACACAATGACAAATCAGTGTCTACCAGATCATATATGCACCAACCCTTGTTCAGGAAATAGTTCTTATAATACAGGAGGTGGTTCAATTTGCTCTTGTGATTCCAATACGGGAGTAGTACAATGCAATTTTACCAACCAACCAGGTTGTTACTGCCCCGAAGGTACATACCTATCAAATGGTAATTGTGTAGGTATTAGTACATGCACTCCTACTTGTACCGGATCTTCAATATATAGTTCAGAAGGTTCTGTTTGTAGTTGCAATAGTGTTTCAGGTATTGTATCCTGTAATGTAAGTCCTCTTCCAGGCTGTTACTGCCCTGCAGGAACTTATTTAGACGACACAAATAATTGCGTCTCTCAAAATACGTGTCTTCCAACTTGCTCTGGAGGCACTATCTATTCTACATCAGGAGGATCAAATTGTTCATGCAATCCATTTTCTGGAGTAGTTACATGCTACATCATTTCAACACCTGGTTGTTATTGTCCTCAAGGTACTTATTTTGATTCTGGTACAAGTTCCTGCATTCCACAATCTACTTGTAATTCTCCTTGTACGGGTGGTAGTACATATGATCCTTCCGGTGGTTCTTTCTGCACTTGCAATGAATTATCAGGCATTGTTTCATGCAACTTTGTTCAAGGGCCTGGTTGTCATTGCCCAACTGGATTTTACTTCGATGCATCAGGAAACTGCATAAATCAATCTTCTTGTACATCTTCTTGTGTAGGTGGTACTTCGTATAATGCTACTGGTGGCCAACAGTGCTCTTGCGATAATACAGCTGGAATAATTTCTTGTGTTAATGCTCCTTCTTCTGGCTGCTATTGCCCTGAAGGCTATTACTTAGATGTGAATAGCCTATGCACTCCCAATAGCTTCTGTACATCACCATGTTCACCAACAGCAGTTTATAGTCCAATTGGTGGTCGACAATGCTCTTGTGACCTGTTGTCTGGTAGTGTAACTTGTAGTATATCAAACCAAGCCGGTTGCTATTGCCCTAATGATTATTACATGGACAATGGTAATTGCTATCCATCAACAAATTGCACTTCTGTATGCCCAGAAAATACTTACAGCCCTACAGGAGGTAGTAATTGTGTATGTTCTAGTTCCCAAACTTTAATTTGCACAAACAATACTGATCCTGGATGTTATTGTCCAACAGGATACTACTTTAATACTAATAACATATGTGTTCCTCAATCAACTTGTACTCCTTGTACTGGAAATGCAACTTATTCTGATTTAGGCGGAACATTGTGTACTTGCGATACCACTACAGGAACTACAACTTGCAGCAATTCTTCTATGCCAGGTTGTTATTGCCCATCTGGTTATTATTTTGATAGTTCTTCAGGAAATTGCTTAGAATCTTCTTTATGCAATGTTGAATGTTCAGGTGACTTATTTTATAGCTCAATAGGGGGTTCTCAGTGTACTTGCGATCTTAATAGCGGTATAACTACTTGTAATAGTTTAACAGTGGCTGGTTGTTATTGTCCTTCAGGAACTTATGATGATGGCATGGGTAACTGTATTCCTCAAACAAGTTGTGTATCGCCTTGTAATGGCAATACTGTTTATAGTAATTCTGGTGGATTGCAATGTAGTTGTGACAGCAATAGTGGAGTAGTTATTTGCATTAATATGACTACTTCAGGTTGCTACTGTCCAAGTGGTAATTATGTGGATTCTAATCAAAATTGTGTTCCAACACAATATTGTCATACACCTTGTCCAAGTTTATCCACATATAGCACTACAGGAGGTACTCAATGTAGTTGTGATGGTCTATCTGGTGTTGTGACTTGTAACTTTAATGTTTCACCAGGTTGCTATTGCCCTACTGGTACTTACACTGACATGAATGGAAATTGCATCGATCAAAATCAATGCACTTCGTCCTGTTCTGGTTCTACAATTTATTATCCAACAGGTGGAAATTTGTGTACTTGTGATAGCAACAATGGTATAATCACTTGCAATTCAATTTCAACAGCGGGTTGTTATTGCCCTTCAGGTACTTACTTTGATGTAGTAAGTAGTTCATGTGTAGCCAACGAAATTTGTGCGCTTCCTTGCTCTAATTCATCTGTCTATAGTCCAACAGGAGGTTCTATATGTTCTTGTGATTATACAACAGGAATTATAACTTGTAACAATGAACCTAAACCAGGTTGCTATTGCCCCTCTGGAACATTTAATGATAGTGGCACTTGTGTCAATCAAATTACTTGCCCTCTTACTTGTCCAGGAGGTGGAATTTACAGCTCAACAGGAGGAGAAGACTGTATATGTACTAATGAACAAAGTTTGGCTTGTACCATTGTGACAACAGCTGACTGTTATTGCCCATCAGGATATTATTATGATTCAACAAGAACATGCGTGCCTCAAAATCTATGTGCTCCTTGTACTGGAAACACAACATTTAATACAAATGGTGGTACTCAATGTACATGCAATGTTGCTACGGGACAGGTATTTTGTGGTTTAAATTCACTACCAGGTTGTTATTGTCCAAATGGATATTACCAAAATCCACTTACTGGTGATTGTTATCCACCAGAAATGTGCATACCTTCTTGTCTTGCTGGTTCCACATACGGAACAGAGGGACAATCTTGTAATTGTAATGATTTAACTGGAGTGGTGACATGTTATAATTTAATAAATAGTCCACAATGTTATTGTCCTAGTGGATTCTACAGAGATAATTTTGGAAATTGCATATCACCAACAAATTGCGTCCCTCAATGTATCGGTAACTCTGCATTTAATTCAACTGGAGGACAAACTTGTTTATGTAATGATGGAAATATAATTTGTAATGAAATATCATCTCCTGGTTGTTATTGCCCTGAAGGTTTTTATTTAGGTACAACTGGAGATTGTATAAGTAATATTTATTGCTCAGCTCCTTGTACAGGTGGTTCCTCTTACAGTTCAACAGGTGGTTCTCAATGCACATGTGATTCACTTAGTGGAATAACAACTTGCAATTTTAATAGTACCTCAGGCTGTTATTGTCCAGATGGGCAATATAATGATACTACTGGAAATTGTGTTAACCAAACTACTTGTGTTTCGCAATGTACTGGTTTAACAACTTATAGTTCTTCTGGGGGTGAAGTTTGTAGCTGTGATATTCCAACAGGTGTTATTAATTGTAACTTAGTAACCAATCCAGGATGCTACTGTCCTTCTGGGTACTATCAAGATGTTACAGGTAATTGTGTATCAAATACAATTTGCCAAGCACCTTGTTCAGATAATACAGTATATAATTCTTCAGGTGGCACACAATGTTTATGTAATAGTGAAACACAAGTAATTACTTGTACATTTATTCCTCAACCTGGATGCTATTGTCCAATTTCAGGGTATTATACTGATATAGGTGGTAATTGTGTGGAACCATCATTATGTGCCGCTCCTTGTAGAGGAGGAGCTACATTTAATGTAAGTGGTGGCAATGATTGTATTTGCTACAACAATCAATTACTTCTTTGTGCTAACAAATCTCAGCCAGGATGTTATTGCCCTACAGGATACTATTTCGATTCCAATGGCAATTGTTCACCTGAGAGCACATGTGTTATTTGTACTGGTAATAAACTTTATAGTTCAACTGGTGGAAATGAAAACACATGTAACACTGCAACTGGTACAATTGTAACAGTAACTAGTACCACACCAGGGTGTTATTGTCCTCCTGATTATTATTTTAATGAAGATTCACAAATTTGTGAACCAAACTCTAATTGTCAGGTGCAATGTGATATGTTATCGACTTATAGTTCTTCTGGTGGCTTGGACTGTATTTGTGCAGATCCTCAAGGTTTAATTTGTACTAATATAACTATCCCCGGATGTTATTGTTCACCAGGTTACTATAGAGATTCTACTGGAAATTGTGTTCTTCAATCATCATGCATTGCCTGCCCCTCTAATTCCATATATAGCTCCAGTGGTGGGGATATTTGCTCTTGTGATATTGTTAGTGGCACTGTATTATGCACACCTAATTCAGCTTCAGGGTGTTATTGTTCAACAGAATACTATAATTCTAGTGGAATTTGTGTATCAAATAACTCCTGCCAAAAAGCTTGTACAGGAGGAACAGAATATTCTCAAAATGGAAACATTTGTGTGTGCGATGTAAATTCTGGAACTGTTAATTGTATATCTTCTTCAAATCCTGGATGTTATTGTCCAAGTGGTTACTATTTAGATAATTTAGGAGCTTGCATTTTACAAACAGCTTGCAAAGCACAATGCCTTAGTCCTTTTGATTATAGCTCTAGTGGTGGAGTTGATTGCATTTGTTCATCAAATTTGGGACTTGTATGTTCAAACTCCACTGCTCCAGGATGTTATTGCCCCCTTGGTTATTACAAAGATACTAATGGTGTTTGTGTTGCTCAATCTTCTTGTACTCCATGTAATGGAAACTCATCATATAGTTCAACAGGTGGATTGCAGTGTACTTGTAATACAATAACAGGTGTAGTAAATTGTAATACGTTAACGGTTCCGGGATGCTATTGCCCCTCAGGCTATTATTACGACTCACAAGGAACTTGCATTAATACATCTTCTTGTACTGGACCTAGTAAGTACATATTTTTAAAATTATAATTCCTTCGACTTTAAAGAGGTCCTTTTTCATTCTTATAAAATGCATTAAAACAAAAAATTTAAATGTTATCAATAGAAAAAAAACTTATTGTTTTAATAAATGTATTTATAATATAAGGATATAATTGACTTTGTTGATATAACCAGAAAATTAATAATCCAATCTTGTATTTTTTTTATTAATTTACATTTTTGACTTTTTTAATTATTAATTTTCAGGGTTTATCATATTTAACAAAAATTTTATATATTATTCCTTTATAAATAATTTTTTTTGTTTTAGCATCATGTCAAGGAAATGCAGTGTATAGCTACACAGGAGGAAGTTCTTGTACATGTAATCCAACAGATGGTTCAATATCATGTACACAATCTACTGCTGCTGGTTGTTATTGTCCAGATAATACATATATAGATGCTACGGGTACCTGTGTTCCTTCCAATACATGTCCTAGAGTTTGTTCCGGAGGACAACAGTTTGATTTGTCTGGACAAAAATGCACTTGCGTGCAAGGGCAAGGTGTATTTTGTGGTAATATCAACAGTCCAGACTGCTATTGTCCATCAGGCACATATGAGGACTCTTCTGGAAACTGCGTCTTGGAATCAACTTGCCTAGTTTGTACTGGAGGACAAACATACCAAAATGGAGGCATAAATTGTTTATGTGACAGTAGTGGGGCTGGGCTAGCTTGCCAAGACAGCTCTACACCAGGATGTTACTGTCCAACCGGAACCTATTTAAATGCTCTTGGAGTTTGTGTTTCTACCTCTTCTTGCATAACATGTACAGATCCTCTAGCTACTTTGAGTGAAACTGGTGGAGAATTTTGTATATGTGGTTCAGGGGGTCTAGTATGTCAAAATTCCACTGTAGCAAATTGTTATTGCCCACCTGATTATTACCTAAATTCTGCTGGAGCTTGTGTTCTAAAAACTAGCTGTGTACCAACATGTCCGGAAGGCCAGCAATATCAAGAAACTGGGGAAGAATGCATCTGTGATACTGAAAACAGCTTGATCTGTACTACTATTCTTTCAGCCGGGTGCTATTGTCCTGCTGATCAATATGCTGATTCGAATGGCAACTGCATTCCAAAGAATACGTGTTCAGGAATCAGTAAGTTTTTGATGAAATTTTGAAAGTGGATGTTCTAATAATATTATTTTTTTATAGTTTGTCCTTCTCCTCAAAACTACCAAGCACCTGGTGAGAAATGCATCTGTGATCCATCTTCTGGCTTAGTATGCTCTACAGTGACTTCAGCTAACTGCTATTGTCCACCAGACACATACAAAGATCCTTCTGGACAATGTCTGCCAAAAGATTCATGCACAATTGGTCAGTTGCATTACCTATATAAGTTTTTTACTCATCATTTACGATATACATCTTATAATTAATTGTTATATTTCTTTTAAATAAACAATAAACTCTGTATTTTCAGTGTGCCCTGGTATTCAATCATACCAGACTAAGGGAGAGGAATGTATTTGTAGCTCAAATAATGTCCTTACGTGCACCCCTACAACAATATCTGGTTGTTATTGTCCAACAGACTACTATAAGGATTCAAATGGCAACTGTGTCTTAAAATCGGACTGCACTGGTATAAGTAAGTTGCATTTTTTATCATTTACAATTTAATTATATTGATCCATTAACTGATGCTAACTATGAAATCATTATTGTAAAAAATGAATAATTTAAAAATATACGTGAATCCAAAAGATAGTATATCATAAAAATATTTCTAGTCTGTCCAAATCAAGAAAGTTATCAGATTACTGGAGAGCTCTGCATTTGTGGCACTAATGGATTAGTCTGTATGAATACAACAATACCTGATTGTTATTGCCCAGATGGCTACTACGAGGATCCTAATGGAGCCTGCGTTTTGAAAACAGATTGCCAAATCAGTAAGTTCTTAAATCAAGGAACATTTTATTACTATGAAATCGTTTATATTGATCATGGTTCTTAAATTCGACTACTTGTTTCTAGCTTGTCCTACCGATCAAACATATCAAAGTGAAGGAGGTGAAGAATGTATTTGTGACTTAAATAACAATTTAATATGTAGTCCAACAACCACAGCCGGTTGCTACTGTCCAACAGATTCCTATATGGATTCAACTGGTGGTTGTGTCTTAAAATCTAACTGCACAGGAATAAGTATGTACAAAAAATATATATATTTCTTGAAACATATATAATTTGTGCAATTATTACAGTTTGTCCAGATCCACAAATCTACCAACAACCTGGAGAAAGATGCATCTGCGACCCTAATGAAGGGTTGGTATGTTCTCCGCTAATAATTGCTGGATGTTATTGTCCACCTGATATGTACAAAGACCCTAGTGGAAACTGTCTGCCCAAAGAGACCTGTACAATAAGTATGTATTTATTATAAACTATTTATTAAAAACAATAATTAAAAAAAAAATGTTTGCAGGTTGTCCTGCCTTAGCCACATACCAATCGCAAGGAGAGCAGTGTATATGCAACACTAATAATGCTTTAGTGTGTACTCCAAATTCAATTCCAGACTGTTATTGCCAAGATGGATACTATCTAAATGGAGATAATGTTTGCGTCGAAAAATCTACTTGTACTGGAGTAACTTGTCCAGGAATTCAATCTTACCAAATGCCTGGAGAAAGATGCATTTGTGATCCATCTGAAGGTTTGGTTTGTATTAATGCAACCAAATTAGGCTGTTACTGTCCTCCAGATTACTACAAAGACCCATCTGGAGATTGCATTTTGAAGACCAACTGTGTCCCGACTTGCCCTGACATCTCAACATATGGTTCAAATGGAGAAGAATGTATTTGCAACACTGACAACACTTTACTCTGCACTCCTACATCAAATCCAGGATGTTATTGTCCAGTGGGCTATTACTTAGATCTAACATCAAATGTATGTGTATTAAAGGCTGACTGCACCGGTAAAACATGTCCAGAACCACAAACGTTCCAACCTAATGGAGAAGTTTGCATTTGTGATTCTGTAACCTATGAAGGATTGGTTTGTACAACTTCAAATGTTCCCGACTGTTACTGTCCTCCAGACTTCTATAAGGATTCTACTGGAGCATGTGTGTCAAAAGACACTTGTACTATAAGTAAGTTCTACTTTTTATAAGCAAGCACCTTTACCACATATTTCAATCAAAAGAAGATCTATTTTAAACAACACTTATTTGCTCTCAGGTTTACATGTTTGTTTTTACAGCTTGTCCTGGAATATTAACCTACCAACCCTTGGAGGAGAGTTGCATTTGTGATCCTGATCATAAGTTAATTTGTACAACAAAACCAAAACCTGGATGTCATTGCCCTACAGATTATTATCTTGATTTAACTGCAAACGAATGTGTGCCTAAAGTACAATGTACTGGAAGTAAGTGTTTCAACCTACTTTTATATTTAAAATACAATTGTATTATTTTTATTTGATAGCTTGTCCGGGTGATCAAGTGTATCAAACGCAAGGTGAATTTTGCATTTGTGATACCTCTAAAGGTTTAGTTTGTGCAACCACAACCACTTCTGGTTGTTACTGCCCACAAGACTACTACATGGACCCGATGGGAAACTGTATTTTGAAAAACACATGCAGCATAGGTTAGTTGAATTTCACATTTTGAATTTAATTTTGCTTGTAGAGTGCACAGTATACTTAAAAGGATAATTTCTTCTTTACAGTTTGTCCAACTGATCAAACTTATCAATCAACTGGTGAAGAGTGTATCTGCGATCCAGCTACTAATAACTTAGTGTGCTCGATAACCACAACACCAAAATGCTACTGTTCATCAGACTCATATTTGGATCCATCTGGCAACTGCATTCCAAAATCTGGATGTACTGGAACAATTTGTCCAGATTTGCAAAACTACCAATCACCAGGAGAAAAATGTATTTGTTCCCCAGATGTTGGCTTGGTATGTGTCAACGTTACAACGAGTGATTGCTACTGCCCACCCGATTACTATAAAGACAATACTGGTTCATGCATTTTGAAATCAACATGCCAGATTCAGTGCTCTGATATAAGAACCTATCAAGAAACTGGAGAGCAATGTATTTGTTACAATAACAACACATTAGTTTGTACACAAGTTCAAAAACCTGGCTGTTGGTGCCCTTCCGGTTATTATGATGACCCTGGAGAATGTCATCTAAAATCTGAATGCACAGGAATCAATTGCCCTGAAATGCAATCTTACCAATCTCCGGGAGAAAAATGTATTTGCGATGCTACGGTAGGATTAGTTTGCGTTAATATCACTGCTGCAGATTGTTACTGCCCTCCGGATTATTACAAGGATAACAACGGCAACTGCGTTCTTAAATCTCAGTGCAGTAAGTAATAAACTTTTTTCAATACCCCTTTCATTCCTAAAAGTTCCTCTTCATTTTCTTTTAAAAATATATTCCATAATTCTTTACTGTTTTCACATGCATTTATGTAATAATTAAATGTCTTTTTTTGTAGTACCAATATGTCCAGGAGATCAAATTTACCAAACAACAGGAGAAGAATGCATTTGCGACAACGGAGATCTAATTTGTTCAACCATTCCTTCGGCAGATTGCTATTGCCCTTCAGGTTATTATTTCGATTTTACAACCGATACCTGTGTGCCCAAAGCACAGTGCTCTGTAAAAGTATGTCCAGCGCCACAAACACTACAATCTGGAGGTGAAAAGTGCATCTGTGACACTCAATCATCCAATGGATTAGTCTGTGTTACTACAACAATACCTGATTGCTATTGTCCTGATGGTTCCTACGTTGATTCATCAGGCCAATGTGCCCTCAAGAGTGATTGTGAAGTAGTATGCCCAACTGGACTTACATATCAAACTTCTGGAGAAGAATGTATTTGTGGTGCAAACAATGATTTAGTTTGCAATCCAACATCAACAGCTGGCTGTTATTGCCCATCTGACTCCTACTTAGATGCCAATGGAAACTGTGTATTGAAATCTGGCTGTTCTCCAATTATTTGCCCGTCACCACAGTCATATGCTTCTGAAGGGGAGAAATGTATATGCAGTTCTAAAGGCTTAGTATGTTCAAACACCAAAATTCCAGATTGTTATTGCCCACCTGATATGTACAAAGATACTAATGGACAGTGCATCTTGAAATCTGGATGTGGAATTAGTAAGTTTTGTTTATTTTTTAATGTACCTCCAAATGCAAAATGCATTATTTTATAGCACACTTTCAAACTTTATTTAATATTCAAATCTTACAGTTTGCCCTGATTTGGAAGTTTATCAACCAGTTGGTGAAGAATGCATATGCGATGCAAATAATAATTTGGTATGCTCTCCGGTAAATGTTCCAGATTGCTATTGTCCATCAGACTACTACTCAGATCCAACAGGCACCTGTGTTCAAAAGTCATCCTGTACAGGAATAAGTAAGTTTTCTTAAATTAAAGATAAAATATATTAAAAAATATGTTCATATTATTTCAGTTTGTCCAACTAGCCAAGTTCATCAGTCTACAGGTGGAGAAATATGTATTTGTGACCCTACTGAAGGCATTGTATGTGTACAAACTACAATCGCAGGTTGTTATTGCTCTGATGGCTATTACAAAGATTCTAATGGAAATTGTGCATTAAAATCTGACTGCAACATTGTATGCCCAACTGATCAATCATACCAATCAACTGGTGAAGAATGTATATGTGATTCATCTGGTAACTTAATTTGTGCCCAGACGACAGTTCCAGATTGTTATTGCTCTTCAGAGAATTATTTAGATCCATCAGGAAATTGCGTTCCTAAAACTTCTTGTACTGGAACACCTTGTCCACCGCCTCAAAATTATCAATCTCCTGGTGAACGGTGTATTTGTGATACTAAAAGAGGTTTAGTTTGCGTTAATGTTACAACTTCAGACTGTTATTGTCCTCCAGGTTACTACAGAGATCCAAGTGGACAATGTGTGTCTAAAGAGAGTTGTTCTGTTACCCCAACATGCAGTATCGATATGCAACAATACCAACAAAATGGAGAAGAGTGTATTTGCAAAAATGGTAGAGATTTAATATGCACACCCACAACTTCTGCAGGCTGCTATTGTCCAGCAGATTACTATTTGGATAGCAATGGAGTTTGTGTTTTGAAAAGTACTTGTTCTGCTTCAAACTGTCCATCTCCACAAACTTACCAATCATTAGGGGGAGAAATTTGTATTTGCGATGCAAATAAAGGTTTAGTTTGTGGTACGACCTCTGTAGCAGATTGCTATTGTCCTACCGATTATTACAAAGATCCTTCAGGTGAATGTGTCTTGAAAACTAGCTGTACTACAACAATAACATGTAATGGCATCGAAGAGTACCAATCATTTGGAGAAGAATGTATTTGTGATAGTACGAATGCTTTAATTTGTGCTACAATAAACAAACCAGATTGTTATTGCCCAACGGACTATTATTTGGACAGCAGTGGATCTTGCGTGCTTAAATCCTCATGCACAGGAGCTCGATGCCCACCTCCACAAAACTACCAAACACCTGGAGAAAAGTGCATTTGCGACCCAGTCCAAGGTTTAGTTTGCATTAACTCCACTGTTTCTGATTGTTATTGTCCACCAGGATTCTATAAAAATATTACAGGAGAATGTGTTGACAAAACAACATGCATACCGCAATGTCCAAACCCAACCCAAGTTTACCAACAGTCTGGAGAATATTGTGTTTGTGGGCCACTTGGAGAATTAGTGTGTGTCAAACACAATGAACCTGGATGCTATTGTCCAAAAAATCACTATATAGATGAAAATGGCAACTGCTTAAAGAAACATTTCTGCAAACCAACAAAATGCAAACGTCCAGAAATATTCTTACCAGTCGGAGAAAAATGTATCTGTGATATTTATGGTAACTTAGTTTGTGAATCGATTAATAAACCTGGATGTTACTGCCCGCCTAATTATTATCTAAGTCCAAATGGCAAATGTGTCAAGAAGGATAAATGTGTAGGAACAGGTATGTTCTTTTAGTTAAACTTTTTAGAAACATTAAAAAAGCATTTATTATGCAATTATATTAAATTTCAGCTTGTCCTGATCCACTAACTAAGCAAACATCTGGAGAAAAATGCATTTGTGACAGTGCAAGAGGTTTAATATGTGTAAACACCACTGTAACTGATTGTTACTGTCCTGATGGTTTCTACAAAAATGTCTTTGGAGAATGTGTCCTAAAGTCAAGTTGTGGTATCACATGTCCAGATATACAAGTGTTCCAATCTTCTGGAGAGGAATGCATATGTGACACAAATAATGAATTAATCTGCACTGAATCACCTAACGCTGGATGTTATTGTCCAACAGACTACTATAAGGATGGAAGTGGTAATTGTGTGTTGAAATCATCATGCACTGGCATAAGTAAGTATACTTTTCATTTGTGAAAATCAATGTTGGTCATCAAAAAACTGCTTCAGTTTTCAACTTTGATGATAATAAATTTATTTTCTTTATTTAAAAAAAAAATTAAACTCACATGTCTCTCAATTTTTTGAAGTTCTCATTCATACCTGAAACAAACAAAAATTACATTAAAATTTTGCTAAAATCTGTAAACTTTTTCAGCTTGTCCACCCTTGCAAACTTATGCAACATCAGGAGAAAAATGCATCTGTTCCCCTTCTGCGGGATTAATCTGTATCAATGTAACAACTTCTGAGTGCTACTGTCCATCGGACTATTACAAAGATCCATCTGGGCAATGCATCCTGAAAACAAGCTGCCAAATCCAATGTCCAGGAAATCAAACCTACCAATCAACAGGTGAAGAATGTATTTGTTACAAAAATAATACTTTAGTCTGCCAGCAAAACCCTACTCCCGGATGCTGGTGCCCAGATGGCTTCTATTACGAAAATGGAGACTGCTTCTTAAAATCAGATTGCACTGGAGTAACTTGTCCTGCTGATCAGACTTATCAATCTCCTGGAGAAAAATGCATTTGTGATGAAAATCTAGGATTAATCTGTGTCACGACAACTCATTCTGATTGCTATTGTGCAGTAGGATACTACAAAGATGTCAATGGTCAATGTGTTGATAAAAGTACGTGCATTGCTCAACCGCCATGTAAAGACTTACAAAGTTTCTTACCAAGTGGAGAAGACTGCATTTGCACTTCAACTGGTTTAGTCTGCACAACAGTCCAAACACCTAACTGCTACTGCCCTACCGAATATTACCAAGATCCTTCTGGTACTTGCGTTTTGAAATCAACTTGCCCAGAAGTTCAATGCCAAGATCCTCTAGTCTATCAAACTGAAGGAGAAAACTGTATATGTGACGTAAATGCGGGTCTAATATGCATAAATCAAACAATTTCTGAATGTTACTGTGGTCCTGATTACTATAAAGATCCAAATGGAAACTGTGTTTCAAAATCGACATGTATACCTGCACCTACATGTACTCTTCCGACTGTTTATCAAACAACTGGAATTGATTGCATTTGCAAGGACCAAGTACTTCATTGTGCTCCAGCAAATTATCCTGGCTGTTATTGCCCATCAGACTCGTATTTGGATCCAACAGGTACGTGTGTGCTTCAATCAACTTGCTCTGGAAGAACATGTCCAGATCAACAAACATATCAAGAAAGTGGTGAGAAATGCATTTGCAGCAACTCTGGCTTAATATGTGTTACCCAAACTATTTCTGAATGCTACTGC
Organism: Enochrus cinctus; assembly: GCA_033557785.1. Lineage (NCBI taxonomy): Eukaryota > Metazoa > Arthropoda > Insecta > Coleoptera > Hydrophilidae > Enochrus > Enochrus cinctus. The sequence continues at coordinate 24,766 of JAUIMW010000008.1, read as the reverse complement.
CCAAATGGCTTCTACATGGATCCAAATGGAATGTGTATCGACAAATCAACATGTATTTCTCCTCCAGAATGTACAGATCCAAAAACATTCCAAACATCTGGAGAAGAATGCATATGTGATGATAAACAAAACTTAATTTGTACTCCAACAACAACTCCAGGATGTTACTGCCCTGAAGAATACTATGCAGATGCTAATGGAGATTGTGAATTGAAATCTACATGCGTTAAGACATGTTCTGAACCTCAATCGTATGCATTAAACGGTGAAAAATGTATATGTGATACTACTTTAGGATTAGTTTGCACCAATGTTACCACTGCTGATTGCTTCTGTCCTGATGATTATTACAAAGATCCATCAGGTATATGTGTACTTAAAGCATCATGTCCTACACGTAAGTATTTTGTACCAAATAATACTTAAAAAATTTATTTGCTTTTATACTTAATTTCAGCACCATCATGTCCTGGTATTCAAGTCTTGCAATCCTCAGGAGAAGATTGCATCTGTGACTCTGAAAATAATCTAGTTTGCATTCCAACTGAAATACCCGGCTGCTACTGTCCCGTTGATTATTATGAAGATTCTTCTGGTAACTGTGTCATGAAAACGAGCTGCATACCTTGCTCTGATCCTCAATCTTATCAACAAGCTGGAGAAAAATGCATATGCGACAATAATCTAGGTTTAGAATGTGTTAACATTACTGTATCAGGTTGTTATTGCCCTGATGGTTTCTACAAAGACCTTTCAACAGGAATTTGTGTAAATAAATCAGACTGCAAACCAATTCCGTCTTGCCCTGGTCTACAGTCCTATCAACAATCAGGAGTAGATTGCATCTGTGACACCGATAATAATGACTTGTTATGTGAACCAAATAACGAACCAGGCTGTTACTGCCCAGATGAATATTACTTAGATACTTCTGGAAACTGTGTGCCAATAGCTACATGCACACAAACTTGTACAGATCCTGAAGAATTCCAATCAAATGGAGAGAAATGCGTCTGTGACTCTGATGTAGGACTTGTATGTGTTCCCTCATCAGTACCTAAGTGTTATTGTCCAGTTGGCCAATACTTTGATTCTAATGGCAATTGTGTACTTAAGGATGATTGTGTTCCAAGTAAGTACAGTTTTTTTTTTAATTGCATACAGCAACACAAACTCGTACCTACTTATAACATTTATTAAAGGTACCTACTAAATCTTATATTAAACGATTTATTATAGGTCATGACTGCCCTGGAATTGAAGTGTATCAACCACAAGGTGAATTATGTCTATGTGATAATGGAATATTAGCATGCACCAATGAAAATGTGCCGGATTGTTATTGTCCAACAGACTATTACTATGATGCTTCTGGAGATTGCAAGCCTAAATCAACATGCATAGGAAGTAAGTATCCAAAACTAGTATTGATATTCGTACATTCGAAAAGGAATTATAATTGATAATAATTTTTAATTTTCAGCACCACCTTGTCCATCAAACGCAACCTATCAAGAAGCAGGTGGTGAACTATGTATTTGTGATCCTTCAGCTGGATTAGTATGTGTCAATTCCACCGTAGCACAATGTTATTGTCCAATAGACTCTTACTTGGACTCGTCCGGGCAGTGTCAACCAAAATCAAACTGTCCTTCAAATCCAATCTGCTCAGAAAATCAAGTATACCTTGATATTGGTGAAGACTGTATTTGTGGATTAACAAACAATTTAATTTGTGCACCTGTTAACGTACCAGGTTGCTACTGTCCACCAGAATACTACCAAGATGTAACCGGAGCTTGTGTTCTCAAATCTACATGTACTGGAGTTGTTTGCCAAGACCCACAAACATACCAACAAATGGGAGAGAACTGCATCTGTGATAATGTCGCAGGCCTTGTCTGCACCAATCAAACACTTTCACAATGTTACTGTCCTACAGATTATTTCAAAGATCCTTCTGGTGGATGTACATTAAAATCTGATTGCGATATAGTACCTTCATGCCCTGAAAATGAAGTCTACTTAGATGTAGGTGAAGATTGCATCTGTGGAGTTACTAAGAACATTATTTGTGCTCCCGTCCAAATTCCTAGATGCTATTGCCAAACAGGATATTATAGAGATCCAACAGGAGCTTGTACTCCCAAATCAGACTGTACTGGAATTATTTGCCAATCTCCTACATTATACCAAGATGTTGGAGAAAACTGTATTTGCGATGCTTCAGGCTTAATCTGTATAAACCAAACAATATCTTCATGCTATTGTCCTAAGGACACTTACAAAGATGCTACTGGAGCTTGTGTTGATAAAGAAACTTGTAAACCTACAATAATTTGTCCTGGAATTGAAACTTTCCAACAATCTGGTTATAACTGTATATGCGACAAGAATTCTAGTTTAATATGCGAACCTATAAACATACCAGGATGTTATTGCCCAGAAGGCTATTACCAAGATACTAATGGGGACTGCGCGTTGAACACAACTTGTATAAGCACTGGTCCTTGCACAGATCCTGAGGTCAATCAAGACCAAGGAGAAAATTGTGTGTGCGATGCACAAGCTGGTTTGGTATGTGCCAATCAAACAATAACTGGCTGTTATTGCCCTCCAGATTACTTTAAGAACTCTACTGGCCAATGCCAATTGAAATCAGATTGTGTACCTGCTTGTGAAGACCCTACCTCCTTCCAACAGATTGGAGAAGATTGCATATGTGACTCTAATAAAGCACTAATTTGTACAACTAAAACTGAACCAGCTTGCTACTGCCCATCTGGTTATTATCAAGATACTGATGGAGTTTGTGTTGAAAAGACAACTTGCTCTGGATCTAATTGTTTAAATTCAGAAATTTATCAGGAAAATGGAGGCGAAAAATGTATATGTGACAGTGTTAAAGGTCTAGTTTGTGTCAACACAACAGTAACTGGTTGTTACTGTCCATCTGATCAATATAGGGATGCTACTGGAACATGTGTTCCAAAATCAAATTGTAATCCTGGTAAGTGATAAATTTACATGTGTTTTCCTAATTTTTAATTTTCTTTATTTTAAATTCCAATTAATGTTGACTTCAAAATCGTGTTTCGGCTGTAAATCATTTTAATGGTTATAATATATTATTTATCTCATTTTGCACATGTTTTCGAAAGGATTGTCTAAGAAAATAAAGAAAAAGTATTTATACAATGTTGTAGAGGTATTACTCAAAATTAATACATTTTATGTAAGAATTTTTATTAAAATTAATATCCTTTTTTATTTATAAGGAGATATTCAAATGCATAATACATCTAAATTATGTTTAATTTAAATCTTTTGAACAGACGAGGATAGTTACGCGAGAGATAATACCTCTTAAAAAATTTCAAAAGTCTCAGATTTAATTTAAAGCATACATATTGATTATATCACATTACTTGTACATAATACAAATTTAGACTGGTAACTTGTAGATATATACACACTAACATATCTCTCATTGCATTTGAAAGTGCAAAACAAAATCTCAGATAAGTCAATTTTCATAAATACATAATGTAATTAACAAAAAAATAAACGATATATCTAAAGCAAACAACAAACACTTAGCAAACACTCTCTATAAAGATTCAATAAACTATGTTCCAAGGCTAATGGTCAATATGACAAAATTGAATGAAATAGTTCAAAATAGCAGCCTTGCCTATATTTCCTCTGACACAATGAATAACATAAACAGATTTAGACAATTTATTACATATGTAATCAATGTGCTGACACCAAGATAGCCTAGAGTCCAGCATTATTTCTTGAAACTTTACACCACCATTGGCTCTTCTAAATACTCCACAGATGTTTTGTCTTGGTTTAAAACATTAGCAAAAAGTCTTAGTAATGCTTTGACAGATTTATTTAATGATTTTATTAACTTGATTTTCAATCAAAATCTGCCTTCCCATTAATTTTCTCACTACCAAATCTAAAGAATAAATCTCAAGTTGTAACTTTATCACATCTTTGCAAAACTTATGATTATAATAATCAAAAAACTTTTTAGTTATTCAACTATTTTTTCTCTCTCCTCAATAAACAAAGGATAAATAAATATCTCAGGATTATTTAGCAGTTAGATCATTTGATAATTTTGCTCATGAATTAAATTATAATACAGGATTTGATTAATTTTTATGTATAGTATTACCTATGACCATCAAGCATTGCTTTGGTCCATATGCTTTTTAAACAATAATCTATACTTTTGTGGTGATTACTTTACATCTTCCTGGCTTTCGATTATAGAATTTAATTAGAACATTGCAGTTTATGTATTTGATGTTTTACAGGATGTCCTGGCATACAAGTGTACCAAACAGCAGGTGAAGAGTGTATTTGTGATGTCAATCAACATCTCATTTGCACACCAATGGAAAGAGAAGGATGTTATTGTCCAGCTGACTACTACATGGATGTAAATGGAGATTGTGTGCTGAAATCGTCTTGTGCAGTCATTTGCCCAGATCCACAAATTTATTATGAAGCAGGAGGAGAAACATGCATTTGTGACTTAAATTCTGGGCTTGTTTGTGCTAATTCTTCAATATCTGGATGCTACTGTCCAACAGATTATTACAAGAATACCAATGGAGAGTGTGTTTTGAAATCATCTTGTCCAACAGTAACACAGTGTACAGGACTTCAGACATATCAACAATCTGGGGAAGATTGCATTTGCGATACTAACCAGAATTTGGTATGCTGCTCTAACAATGTACCTGGATGTTACTGCCCTACAGATTATTACCAAGATACAACCGGCCAATGCATACCAAAAACATCATGCACACGTAAGCAAAAATAATGTTCACGTCTATTTAAAAAAAAAATATAATGATATTACTTTAGTACTAATCATTTGTTATTATATTACAGCATGCTCTGATCCAACGACATATCAACAAAGTGGTGAAAAATGTATCTGTGATAGTTCAGCAGGTCTTATATGTTCAGACCAACTCCTTGCAGGATGTTACTGTCCAACTGATTACTACATGAACTCGACTGGACAATGTGTCCCTAAAACATCTTGCAATCAATGCCCAGGAATATCTGTTTATAAAGAATCTGGAAAAACATGCTATTGTGACAATAACAAAATCTTAATTTGCCATCCCGTTCAACTACCTGGTTGTTATTGTCCCGATGGATTTTATTTGAATAATGATGGAAATTGTGTACCAGAAGACACCTGCAGTGGAATTGTATGTCCACCTCCTACAATTTACCAGCCTGAAGGTGACAAATGCATATGTAGCAAAAAGAAGGGATTAACTTGCACACATATAAGTGTTGGGCAATGCTATTGTCCAGACGGTTTTTATAAGAACCATAAGGGTAAATGTGAACCTAAATCTAACTGTACTGCAATTCCTCACTGTAAAGGAATTAAGAAATACCAACCATCTGGAGAAGACTGTATCTGTGACAATGAAACTTTAGTTTGTATTGATGTTGAAGTTCCTGATTGCTATTGCCCATCGCAGTATTACAAAGATCATAAAGGACGTTGTGTATTAAAATCTACTTGCACAGGTAAACCAGTTTGCACAGATAACCAAAGTTATGCTTCAGAAGGTGAAAACTGCATCTGTGATCAAACAACAGGTTTAATATGCTCAAACACAACTGTTCCTGGCTGTTATTGTGGACCAGATTCCTATAAAGACCAGTCAGGTACTTGCACTTTAAAGAGCTCATGCGTACCGACTATATGCCCTAAAAATGAAATCTACCAAGATTCTGGTGAGGATTGCTTATGTGATCCTTTGGCTGGCTTAATTTGCACAACCATAACAGCTTCAAAATGCTATTGCCCAACTAACCAATATAGAGATGCTAATGGCCAATGTATTGATAAGTCTAAATGTACAGGAATTGATTGTTTTGGTTTAGTTTATCAAACAAGTGGAGAAAATTGCATATGTGATAGTGTGGCTGGTTTGATATGTACCACAGTTTCTACAGCAGGTTGTTATTGCCCTGCAGATAACTACAAAGATAATACTGGAGCATGTGTACCAAAGTCAACTTGTACTATCTCTTGCGGCGATTTAGTTTATCAACAGAGTGGGGAAGATTGTGTATGTGATTCTTCAAGTAATACATTTGTATGCAACCCTATACCTGAGCCGGGATGCTACTGTCCTCCAGATTCATATAAAGATCCCAATGGAAACTGTGTACCTAAATCATCATGTCCAATTATTACTTGTGATGATCCTAAAGCTTACCAGGCACAAGGAGAAAATTGTATTTGTGACACGAATGTTGGCTTAGTTTGTACCAATGTATCTACTGCCAGTTGCTATTGTCCTGATGGTCTATACCAAGATGCTACAGGACAATGTGCGAACAAATCTTCTTGTCCAACGCCAACTAATTGCCCAGTTGAAGGCACAACTTACCAGCAAACAGGTGAAGTCTGTATTTGTGATGGAAAAGGAAACCTTATCTGTACACCTGTTTCTGTAGAAGGATGTTACTGTAGCTTAGACTCATATTTAGACCCAACTGGTGTCTGTGTATCGAAATCTGTGTGCACTGGCATAAATTGTACGGAACCTGATGTTTATGCACCACAAGGTGATAAATGTATATGTTCACCATCTGGATTGGTTTGCGTTAATATTACGAGACCTGGATGTTACTGTCCTGAAGGTAGCTACAAAGATTCTACTGGCCAATGTGTTGATAAGTCCACATGTGTTGAATGTGAGGGATTGGAAATATATAGCAACCAAGGTAAAAATATATTTAATTTTATTTTTTTTCCCTTTTCTCAAAATATAAATTAAATCCAAATGATGGGAATAAAATCATTTATTTAAATTTTAGGTGAAGACTGTATCTGCGATCCTGATTACAATCTCATTTGTACTACATACAATACGGCTGGTTGCTATTGCCCAGAAGATTATTACAAAGACATTTATGGAAATTGTGTACCTAAAGATGCATGCGCTGCTAATCCTTGTTTGGATGGTCAGACATACCAAACAGAAGGAGAAAAATGTATTTGTGATGCAGTATTAGGATTAGTTTGTACAAACGTAACTATATCTGATTGTTACTGTAGTTCCGATTCATATAAAGACCCAGATGGCAAGTGTGCCTTAAAATCTTCTTGCAAACCATCGTCTTGTCCAGATGGTCAGACGATACAAAATTCAGGAGAAGACTGTATTTGCAGCAGCAACACTCTCATTTGTACCACACTTAATGTTGAAGGCTGCTATTGTGGACCTGATAGTTATAAAGATTCAACTGGAAATTGCTCTTTGAAATCATCATGTTACGGAATAGATTGTGTTTTGCCTCTACAATATAAAGAAAATGGTGAAAAATGCATATGTGACAGTTCTTCTGGTCTTATATGCACAAGTTCAACTGTTCCTGATTGTTATTGCCCTGATGGATATTATAGGGATCCTTCAGGCGAATGCGTTGACAAAACAACTTGCATACCTCCCCCACCTTGTTCTTCAGATTTGGAAATTTATCAACAAGAGGGAGAAGAATGTTTGTGTGACGTAACAATAGGATTGATATGTGCTACTGTCCAATATCCAGACTGTTATTGCAAATCTGGTTTTTACAGAAATGAAGCGGGTATTTGTGTTCCTAAATCCAGCTGCTCACCACGTAAGTGAACTAATATTTACTTAAAAATAGTTTTTATATACATTTCTAAGTAACTTTTGAAACCAATCCTAAATTTTTTTATATATATTTTAGCACCACCTTGCTCCAATGACAATGAAATATATAATATGGAAGGAGAAATTTGTATCTGTGATAGCAATGCAGGTTTAATCTGTACAACAATATCAGCTCCTAATTGCTATTGCACATCAGGCTACTTCAGAGACTCTTCAGGATTATGCGTAGATAAAGAAACCTGTCCTAATGTAACCTGTCAAGGAAATCAAGTTCACCAGTCTTCTGGTGAGCAATGTACTTGCGATTTAAATCAAAACCTGTCATGCCAATCAATAGATACTCCAGGTTGCTACTGTCCTCCAGATAACTACTTAGATGAAAATGGAAATTGTGTTCCAAAAGCAACTTGTAAACCTACATGTGATGGAATACAAGTATATCAAGAATCGGGAGAAAAATGTATATGTGATCCTCAATATGGAATAATTTGCTCTTTGATGCTAATACCTGGCTGTTATTGCCCATATCCATACTACAAAGACTCAATGGGTAACTGCCAAGAAATTTCTAATTGCTCAGTAATAGAGGAATGTACTGATATTAAAGAACTTGCTTCTGAAGGAGAAGAATGTATTTGCGACAGTAATTCTGGATTAGTTTGCACTATTAGAAACGAATATGGCTGTTACTGCCCAGAAGGTTTTTACAGTGATTCTAATAACACATGTGTACTAAAATCAGACTGCCCATCAAGTCCATGTCCTGGAAACGAAATATCTTCAGATGTTGGTGAAATCTGCTTGTGTGATTCTACTGCTGGTTTAGTTTGTGTCAGTGTTTCAAAAACACAGTGTTATTGTCCTGAGGGATACTATCGAGATGTAGATGGCACTTGTCAACTGAAATCTCAATGTGTTCCAACAAAACCTTGCACTGGAATCGAAGTTTATCAAGAGGCTGGAGAGCAATGTGTTTGCCGTCACAACAAAGAACTTAAGTGCACTACAACTGGCATTGCGGGATGTTACTGTCCTTCGGGTTATTATAGAAACAAGCATGGACAATGTGTCTTGAAATCTACATGTTCTCACCCAACAAAATGCAAGGGAACTGAACTTTTCAAACCTAAAGGAGAAAAATGTATTTGCGATCCTGTGGCTGGGTTGGTGTGCACTGAAACAAACAAACCTCGCTGTTATTGTCCTGATGGATATTACAAAGAGTTCAGTACCGGTAAATGTGTCGATAAAACGACTTGCAGGCCTACATGTGATGGAATTCAAGTTTATTTAGAAAAAGGTGGTGTAGAATGCACCTGCGATAATCTGTATAACTATGTTTGCAATCCTTCTGATGTTCCTGGATGTTATTGTCCTGATGGATTCTATAAAGATAGCACCGGAACTTGCGTAACTAATTCAACTTGTACAAGTGAGTAAACATATCTATTTTATATAAAAATTATTATTATAAATTTACAATATTTAAATCATCCCTAGTTATAAATATTTTTTTTTACCTTTATTAAAAACTATTCAATAATTTCCAAAAAGATTTCAAGAATAATACATTCATGTATCAGAACTTTAAAACAATAATGTATTCCATAATTTTTATAGGTCCACCTTGTCCAGAAATACAAACGCTCAACCCAACCGGAGAAAAATGCATCTGCGATGCCAATTATGGTCTAATTTGCACTCAAACTGACATTGAGAAGTGCTATTGTCCAACCAACTACTATGAAGATTCCAATGGAGATTGTGTATTAAAATCAACATGCACAGTGACATGTCCTGATACTGAAACGTTCCAAGAAGCAGGCGAAGAATGTGTATGTGACTCTAATAATAATTTAGTTTGTACACCTATTAATAAACCTGGGTGCTACTGTCCTCCTGACAATTATTGGGATGCTTCTGGAAAATGTGTTCCTAAAACTAGCTGCACTGGATCCAACAGTTGCTTCAACAATGAAACTAGACAAGATTCGGGAGAAATTTGCATATGCACCAGTAACAAAGAACTGATTTGCACACAGGTAACTATCAACGACTGCTACTGCCCAGAAGGACAATACAAAGATAATACAGGATCATGTGTAGATAAATCATCTTGCAAATGTAATGGTACTCAAGTTTATCAACTATCAGGAGAAGACTGTATATGTGAGACTAGCCCCGCTACAATATTCTATAAACGACTTTTAAAATCATTTAGAAGAACTACATCTCCAAGTTTGATTTGTACTCCAGTTGATATCCCTGGTTGCTACTGTCCACCAGAATCTTATAAAGATCCAAGTGGAAATTGTGTTTCGAAGACAGATTGCCAAGGTCCAATTTGTCCAGGTGCTGAAGTACAAGCAGACTCTGGAGAAAAATGTATATGCGATCCAAATGCAGGTCTAGTTTGTGATATTGTCACACAAACAGATTGTTATTGTCCAAATGGTCAATACCGAGATACAAATGGCGATTGTGTTGATAAATCTACATGTACACCAATTTGTAATGGGGTTGAAACATATCAAGAAAGTTGGGATGTATGCATATGCGACTCAAATTACAACTTTATTTGCAATCCTGGAGCAGGAGGTCCGGGATGCTTCTGCCCACCTGGTAACTACAAAGATAATAGTGGCAACTGTGTTCCTAATGATACTTGTACAAAACCTATCTGTCCACCACCTGAGCAACAGAAAACTGCAGGTGAATGGTGCTTATGCTCTGATAAACTTGGTTTGATTTGTGCTAATACTACAATAACAAAATGCTACTGTCAAGATGGATACTACAGAAACACTGATGGCATTTGTGTTGACAAATCAACATGTATAGCAACTCCATCTTGTCCGGAAGACGAAATCAAACAAAATATAGGAGAAGAATGTATTTGTGACAGCAAAGCTGGATTGATATGCGCTACATATGCTCAAACACAATGTTACTGTCGGGATGGATATTATAGAAACACCAATGGTGAATGCGTCGATAAGACAACATGTATCGTAAATCCTCCCTGCCCTGAACCTGAAACATTGCTCTCATCTGGAGAAGAATGCATTTGTGACAAAAATGCTGGTTTAGTTTGTGTGAATACATCCGTTTCTCAATGCTATTGTCCTGATGGATATTACAGAGATACCAGTGGAGCATGTGTATTGAAAACTAATTGTCCTGGAATTGGTAAGTAAACTTTTTTTATGAGAAAATATTATGAACTCAAGTTTGTATGTATTAATAATGTATTTTAATATTGCAGCACCTTGCAAGGATCTCCAATCATATGCCTCTTCAGGGGAGGATTGCATCTGTGATTCTACTGTTGGCTTGGTATGCACTCAAACCGCTCTGCCTGGATGCTACTGTCCGATCGATTACTACAAAAATAACAGTGGAGACTGTGTTCTTAAAGAGGAGTGCCCTAAAAAACCACCAAATTGTCCAGATTTAGAATCGTACCAACCATCCGGAACAGAATGTATTTGTGACAGCACAACGGCAAGTGGAGTGAAATGCATCTTTATAAACCGACCAGACTGCTATTGCCCAGAATTCTTTGTGAGGAATGAGGCAGGACAATGTGTTGCAAATGTTACATGTCCAACTGTACCACCAACATGTCAAGGATTAGAGGTTTACCAATCTTCAGGTTTAGAATGTGTTTGTGACCCAACAGTTGGAATAAACTGTATCACAATAAATAAACCAAATTGTTACTGCCCTGAAAATTATGTAAGAAATGCTTCAGGAACTTGTGTGTCTAAAGATACATGTCCTGGTCCTTTTAATTGTCCACCGCTTCAAGAATACTTACCTACAGGATTAGAATGTACATGTGATGCAACTTCAGGTATTATTTGTACGCAAGTAGTGGGATCTCAATGTTACTGTAAAGCTGGATATTATCGTGACAGCAATAATGAATGTCAAAGTCAGGACACTTGTGTAAGCATACCTACATGTAACAGTACTTTAGAAGTTTATTTACAATCAGGATCAGTATGTACTTGCGACAACCAAACCGGATATAACTGCATAACAGTCAATAAACCTAGCTGTTATTGCATAGATGGGTATATTTTGGATAGCTCAGGTACTTGTGTTTCCAACAGTACATGCACAACTGTTCCACAATGTGATCCTGACAAAGTTTATAAAGACGTAGGCACAATTTGTCTCTGTGATGCCAAGACTGGAATAGACTGCATTACTCTAAACAAACCTGACTGCTATTGTCCAGATGGCTATTATTATGGCCAAAATGGTACATGCATAGAATATTCTAATTGTCCACCAGTCACTTGTCCTAATGAAAACGAAGAGTACACATTATGTGGAAGTGTTTGTCCAAAAACATGTCAAAACTGGCCAAATAATGATTTGATTTGTTCAACTGTTTGTGTCGAAGGTTGCTTCTGCAAAGCTGGTTACGTTAGAGACACAGTTACCGGACAATGTGTAACTAAGGATGAATGTTCCAGCGAGCCAGTTTGCAGTGGTGAAAATGAGGTTTTTAAGCAACAAGGTAAAGAATGTGTTTGTCATAAGAAGAAGAAGATAAATTGCATTAAGTTGAACAAACCTGATTGCTACTGCCAGGATGGTTATGTGAGAGATAAGAGTGGTAATTGTGTGCCAAACACAACTTGCCCTGTTGAACATCACTGCCCTAGGTTCCAAGAATGGGATTCTTGTGCGCAACCAAAAGCATGCCGACCTCGCTGTGGCGTAGTACAAAATAAATTATGTATTAACAGTTGTGTGCCGGACTGCGTATGTAGAGATGGTTTTATTCTAACTAAGGATGGAACTCGTTGCATACCACAAACTCTGTGTGACCAACAGCAAAATAATGTAACGTGTGGAACCAATGAACAATATGTTGATTGCGAAAATCCTTGTCAATCTACTTGCTCTGATCCTAACCGCCTTCCATGCCCAACATTGCTTTGCAATCCTGGTTGTGCATGCCAACCAGGATATATAAGATCACGAGATGGAGGTAATTGTATTCCTGTTGATCAATGCAAAACGTGCTTGAAGGAGTGTCCGGAGAATGAACAACTTGGCTGTAAAGATTCTTGCCCAGCAACATGCGGAGATCCTAGTAGAAAACCTTGCAGAGGCTCCAGTTGCACTTTAGATTGTGTATGCAAGCATGGTTATGTAAGAGACGAAATAACAGGTAAATGTATCTCCAAAGAACAGTGCGGAATAAACCCACCAAACTGTGGATTAAACGAAGTAATTGACCAATGTTACAATCCATGCCCTGCTACATGCTCAGACCCTAACAGAGCTCCTTGTCCAACATTTACTTGCAGTGTAGGATGCAGCTGCGTTTCAGGGTTTATTCGAGAGTTTGAAGGAGGATCCTGTATCCTAGCTGATCAATGCAGAAATTGCACCTCTAAATGTAGTAATCCCAACGAAGAAATAGGCTGTAAGAACTTGTGCCCTGCTACATGTGATGATCCTCATAAAAAGCCATGCCATGGATCAAAATGTATATTTGATTGCGTCTGCAAACATGGTTTTGTAAGGAGTAACGGAGTTTGCATTCCGAAGAAAGAATGTAATAAACCACAAGTATGTGGAGCAAACGAAAGACCAACACGTTGTTCAAATCCATGCCAAAACACATGTGACAACAAGGAAAGATCACCATGTTACACTAGGCCTTGCGTTGCTGGATGTGAGTGTGTTCCAGGATTTATAAGATCTCAAGATGGAGGAGCTTGTATACCAGAAGCTGAATGTAAAAATTGTAAGTAGCTAAAAATGTATCTGAGAGGTTCCTACCTTGATAAGAATCCATTTTTATTCGAGTTGATTGCCCATGCAAAATTATTTAAAACTCTATTGCATTAACTGACATGTTTTTAAGCTGTAAATATCAATGAGGATGGTGATAAGCCTGAGTTAACAAATACTCATTCATTTGCTGCCATGCCAAAAGCTTAGAGGACTACTGAGGTAGTCTCTTGGTTTGTGTAAATCTATTTGCGGCCCTTCTCTCTAAGGTTGTTACCAATAGGTCCATAATTATTAGGATTTTCTAGTTCTTATCAAATTATTTCATCTCAAAAAATGTTTCCAATTGAATATAGAGGCTAAAAGATTTTTCAAAAACAAGAGTGGATGGACACAAATTATCCACAAAATTATCTTTGAAGTCAATCATTGAAGGATTATTTCTTCTTTTGAGAAGTTCTGGTATTTTATTTACACTTGAAAACATCAAGTAATCTCTACCAAGAGTTTGTCTAGCATCAATTGGTCACAATTGTGATCCTCTCAGTTGAAGTTCCTGTTATTATTCATCTTTTTATTTGGAAATTCAATGTTTATTAAAAGATAATCACTGCCAAATAATCTACCATTCGAGATTGAAGTTCAGTGTCAGTGACTAAAATTATACAATATATTTCCCAGTTGGCATCTTTAATTTGTACCCCAAAAAGGATGGTGAGAATTAAGTCTCCAAGAATAATAAAAATTTTTTCCACTAGGTTCTTCTTGTACCTTATAATCGCTTAAAATTTTAAATTTGATAATTTAGAGTCTGTTAATTTAATACTTAGAGCAGGTAAGGTTCCCTTAATATCTAGATCTTGTGGTTACAAATATGAGTAGTTTATTAAAATGTAAGGATGTAGCTTTTCTTTTTATATGGTTATATCCATATTGGGAATTATTAATAATAGGTCAGAATGGGCTTAACCATTGATGTTAACCCTAGTCAATGATATCAATCTTTGTTAAGGATGTCATTAACTTTTTTAACCTGGTTTTTACCAAGAATTACATTATTCTCATCAACATAAATAAAAAATTGTATTATTTTTGAACTGATACTAAATATTGCATTTAAGGTACTACACAATGCAGTGTGAATGAAGAAATTGGTTGTTTAGATCAATGCCAACAGACTTGCGATGAGCCCCATAAAAAACCATGCAGCACAGAAACTTGTCTATTTGGCTGCGTCTGTAAACATGGTTTTGTAAGAAACGAAAAGACTGGAGAATGTATACCGAGAGAACAATGTCATGCACATCCTCCACGTAAGTATTCTGTTGTTTGGCCAATTATTCCGTTTCAAATATATTTCAAACTTCTCCCAAAAATGTATTTAGCTTGTAACAATATTTTCTTTAGAATTCTAACATCTGTGGATAGATCAGTATCCAATTAATTCAAGTAGATACATAAAAAAAGTCAGTTGAACATGAAAGTATCTTACATAAGATCTGGTGTATATGGCTGTTTGGCTCGTATGGAAGATAGTATAATGCAATTTTCTAGAAAAGTTTTTGTATTCGAGCTGTTAACAACCTCAGGGTAGAGAGATATTTTTGGAGAAACATTTAAAATTTTATACTATTGAACTGATTGAACCTAAAATTCCTATTGCTTGATAGTCTCATGGGAGTGTAGTGTAGTTGTGTAGTAACTTTAAGGTTACATTTAGAAGACAACATAGTAATAATGTGACTTTGCCAGATTTAATTAATATTTTTGGCATTCTGGATTTTGTGGCTGTTCTTCCTTCCTTTAAACAGTTGTGCCTTTATGCTTTTATGGAGCCCAGTAGCAATTTATTACAAATACTTTCCATAGTTTTGTTAGTTGCCATTTTTGACTCAGTTCACCAGGATCTGGTTTTCAATTTGTTCCTTTTTTGTTTGAAGAGAGCTTTGAGACTCGCCATCATACCACCTTGAGGATTCTACAAAATATGGTGAATACTCCCATTAGTACTAAATCATTACAGATGTCTGAAATTGACGTATCCAGTAGTATTGACTTTACAGGTCTCATGTTAGGTACCTTGATATGGTTGCTTGTAATAGATTTATTAGGAAATGTCTTTATATAGCAACTAAACACTTTTGAAGATTTCTTCAAGATATTGCTTGGTGATACGACCTTGGAGAGCACTTTAGAAAATGTTAATTCATTATATTTTGAAGAATTGATAGCTCATTTTTGGCAATGCTCCTTTTAAGGTTCTCCTATTTAATTTAAGGAATATTGTCAGTTTTATTTTGTATCAATAGACATCCAACTTTGTATTAGAGTAATCTTGTAAAATTCTGTCTTATATTTCAGATCACCATCACAAATGCGACGAAAATGAAGTCTTCCAAAAGGCAGGTACCGAATGCGCCACTTGTGACAACCCGGATGCAGATTGCCCAATTATTAGCAAACCAGGATGTTACTGCAAAGATGGGTACGTCAGAGACCGTAGAGGAAAATGCATTTCCAAAGAAGATTGCCCTGTGAAGGAATCTTGTGGACCAAACGAAGTGTTCCAAAAGGCTGGAAGGGATTGCGCAACTTGTGACAAGCCACATGCTAAATGCCCAATTATAAGTAAACCTGACTGTTACTGTAAAAGAGGGTATGTGAGAAACGAAGAAGGCAAATGCGTTCACAAAGATTCTTGCCCTAACAAGCACATTTGTGGCAAGAACGAAGCTTTCCAAAATGCTGGTGTAAATTGCAATACTTGTGATAATCCAAATGATAAATGTCCAATTATTATCAAACCAGATTGCTACTGCATTCAAGGATATGTAAGGAATTCTCATGGAGATTGCATACCAAAGGATCAATGTCCTTCTGTTGGACAGGAGTGCGGTAAAAATGAAGTATTCTTGTTAGCAGGAGCAGATTGTGCTACTTGTGATATGCCTTATGCCAAGTGCGTTGTGGTCGAAAAGGCTGATTGTTACTGCATGCCAGGTTATGTGCGTGATAAGGATGGAAATTGTGTATCTAAAGATGATTGCCATACTGACACCCGTAAGTAAAATGCATAAAAGTGTACAAAATGGAAAAATAACTTACTTTTTCTACTTTTTTTTAGATGAGGATGATTGTGAAAAGCATGAACAATTCCGACCATTTGGAAAAGATTGTGCCACCTGCGAGAATCCACATGCAAAATGTCCAATCATTCGAAAACCAGGTTGCTACTGTAAACATGGTTATGTAAGAGATGACACAGGGAAATGTGTATCTAAGGCTAGTTGCGATGATGGCGAAGGTGATGATCACCATGGAAAGAAATGTGGTTCTAATGAAATCTGGAACAAATTTGGAAAGGACTGTGCTACCTGCGATAATCCGCATGCTCGTTGTCCGGAAATAGAAAAACCAGGCTGTTATTGCAAGGACGGTTATGTCAGAGACAAATTGAGGAACTGTATCTTAAGAGAACTTTGCATTGACAATCACCATCCTCATTACCCTCCAATTGTTTGTGGAGCCAATGAGGTCTTCCAAAAAGCTGGATTTAACTGTGCCACCTGTGCTAATTACCAGAGAGTCATATGCCCACTGGTGCCAGTACCAGGCTGCTACTGCTTGGATGGATTTGTTAGAGACAACAATGGCAGATGCATAGCAAAATCTGATTGTGGAGGAGATACACCATCTTGTGGACCAAACGAAGTTTTTACAATGACAGGTTATAACTGTGCTACATGCAGCAATTATAAGCACATGAAATGCCCGTTGATCCAATCACCGGGATGCTACTGCCAAGATGGATACGTAAGGGATAACTCTGGATCATGTGTCACTAAAGATTCATGCAAAGAAACGCATTGTGGACCAAATGAAGTCTTTAAACGCTGGGGATCCAACTGTGCTACATGCGACAATCCTGATGTTAAATGTGCTCTATTAGATAAATATGACTGCTATTGCAGGGAAGGATTTGTCAGAGATAAGAATGGTATATGCGTAGACAGGAATTCCTGCAAAATATTCTGTAAGTACAGTTATAGTTTTGCCTAACCTATTCTTTTTCATTATTGTTGTGCTATAATGGTTTACTTCTTTTTAGCTAACCCAATATGTGGCCTTAATGAAGTGCTTGCACCTTCCGGATTTAATTGTTCTACATGCCAAAACTACCGTTTTGTTAGATGCCCATTAATAAAGGAAATAGGTTGCTATTGTAAAGAAGGATATATCAGAGATGAACAAGGACGTTGCCTGTCAACAAACGATTGCGAAAATGATCGTAAGTATATATATAATAAAACTTTATTGTCAAATTTACGTAACATAAGAAAAACAGAACATCTTTGGCAAAAAATTGTGAATAGTTCAAGTCTATGAATAAAATATTAAATGGTTTTTTTTTCTTTCAGAAACTGAAAAATGTGGAGAAAATGAAATCTTTAAAAAAACCGGATATGATTGCGCCAACTGTCAAAATTATCAATTCAAACAATGCCCATTAGTCACAAGACCTTCATGCTTCTGCAAAGACGGTTTCGTGAGAAACAGGCACAACAAATGCGTACCTTACGACACTTGTCAAGATGATAAGCCAAGAAAGTGTGGTCCCCACGAAGTCTTCCAGAGATCTGGATATGATTGCGCCACCTGCGACAACTACAAGACAGTTAAATGCCCATTGAGTGACAGAGCTGGTTGCTATTGTAGAGAAGGTTTTGTAAGGGACAAAAAAGATCGTTGCGTACCTATAGATACTTGTCAAAATGATACACCTCAATGTGGATTGAACGAAGCCTGGCAGGAAAGGGGACACAATTGCTCTACCTGCGAGAACTTCAGGAGTCAAAGATGTGTTGTACAAAACACTCCCGGGTGCTATTGCAGAAAGGGTTATGTTAGGAACACAAAGGGCGAATGCGTTCCAAGAAACAGCTGTGGAAAAACCGAACCGGAAATTTGCCAGGAAAATGAAGTTTACCAAGAAGTTGGTTTTGATTGCGGAATTTGTGGCAACCACAAGGAAGGCAATTGCCGTATCAAAAAGAAGCCTGATTGTTACTGCAAAGATGGTTATGTGAGGAACAGAGAAGGACACTGCGTCACCTTAGAAAAATGTGATAATGATCGTAAGAAAATGATAAAAAAATTTTTGTTCGTGAAATCTTACATAATTTCTCTTACAGCAAGCAACAACTGTGGACCAAATGAAATCTTCAAGCCTGCTGGATTTGATTGTGCTAACTGTGACAACTATAAGGTTGTACGATGTGCTTTGGAAAATAAACCTGATTGCTACTGTAAAGACGGTTTTATTAGAAATCTGCATGGAAAGTGCATTCCTATCTCAAAATGTGATGATTATTGTGAGTATTAATAAAATTATATGCAATTTAGGCCTTATGTACGTCTTTAAGCAAAGTGCTTGGTGTGTTAAATATAATATGTTTCGATAAAATAGTAAAATAGAAACCAAAAAGAGAGAGTTGCTTACTGAATGATTTTGTGATAGATATTTTTTATAGCAACTTATTAAGTACTTTACCTAAAGCCGATTTTTTTACTTTTTGAATAAAGTTTTATCACAATAACTGATTGGAAATATTTTTCCAGCCCATAAACAATGCGACGAAAATGAAATCTTCAAATCAGTCGGCTATAATTGCGCCACTTGTGATAACTATAAGGTGGTGAAATGTGCTCTGGAGGATAAACCAGACTGCTACTGCATCAACGGCTATGTGAGGAATCGTCATGGAAAATGTGTTAGCACTAAAACTTGTGAGCATGAAGATAACTGTAAGTACTATCAAACATCATGTAGATTTTTTGTTATAAAAAATTGAAACTCAAAATTTTAAAATCATTGATATTTCAGTCCCCCATGGAAAATGTGGCCCTCATGAAATTTACAAACAAACAGGATATGATTGTGCAACATGTACCAACTATAAATATGTCAAGTGCAGTTTGCAAATTAAGTCTGACTGCTACTGTAAAGATGGATTTGTAAGAAACAGTAAAGGAAGATGTACTGCTATAACTAAATGCGAAGATGAGGGAGAACGTAAGTTTCTTTTTTTGCATTGCTTGTATTGGAAAATAGATTATTTTAAAAACCTATTTTGTCTATCCCTTTAACTTTTTTGGCAAGAAACTTTATTCTTATTTGCTTGCTTCGTTATTTCGAAGACTTTTGCAACTAATTACCAAAAAATACCAAATTCAAGCCAAAATTTATATCTTGAATTTTTTTCTTCAGCACCTATAACATGTGGTGACCATGAAATATACAAAGAGGCTGGAAATGATTGTCGTACATGTTTGAATCCTCACGGATACAAGTGTGATCAAGCAAATAGACCTGGATGCTTCTGTGATGATGGTTTTGTAAGAAATAAAGATGGTAAATGTGTAGAAAAAGATAGCTGTGATGAGCAAAGTAAGTTATACCTCCTAAATTTCAATAATTTAAGTATATTAACTGGTATCATTTCCTCAGAATGTCAAAGATTCGAAGAATACTTGGAATGTGGTTCAGCATGTCCAGACACTTGCGAGAATTATCAAGATCAAAATAGAATTTGCACTGACAACTGCGTCATGGGATGCTTCTGCAGAAAGGGATTGGTAAGAGACACTGCTTCCGGTCGTTGTGTACCTCCTCAACTTTGCCAGCCGAGTAAGTACATTTATCTTTTCATTCAATAAATTTATTCTGCAGCCAATACTTTAAACTTTAAGCCAATATTTCAGCACAACATCTCTAATAAAATGTTTTTTTTTTAAGAATGTGAACGTGGAGAGGAATACCACAAATGCGCCTGTCATGAGACCTGTGACAATTGGAACGAACCCGGCAGAAATTGTACATCAGAAAATTGCGAATCTGGATGCTTCTGTCGCCACGGCTTAGTTAGGGACCCAGCCACCAACCTATGCGTGAAGAAAGAAAGTTGCTCTCAAGGTAAATATACGCTCCTTTAAGTCATTTACAATATCTTTTTCCTTTATATTATAACGTCTGTTTTTTTTTTACAGTTTGTGATGATGATGAAGATTATAGAAAATGTGGGTGCCCTAAAACTTGCAACAGCTGGAAAGACGAGAAAGATTGCAACGAAAATAATTGCAAACCAGGCTGCTACTGCAAAGAAGGATTGGTACGCCATGTCCCTAGTGGAAAGTGCATCCCCAAAGATATTTGTCCTAGACACTGTGATCAAGATGAGGAGTACCTGAAATGTTCTTGCCAGGAAACTTGCGCTAATTGGAAGAATCCTCACAGGAAATGCGACCATCACAACTGTAACTCTGGATGTTTCTGCAGGAATGGTTTAGTTAGAGATACTACAACAAATAAATGTGTTCCAAAAGATAGATGTCCAGATGTTCATGATCACCATCCACGTCCTCCAAAGTGCGGAATTAATGAAGTACCAGTGAGGTGTCTCATGGGCTGCACGGCAACATGCGAAGAACCTAGATTGAAGCCATGCAAACTTGATCATTGCCGTCCTGGCTGCATCTGTAGGAATGGATTCTTGAGACATAACGGACAATGTATTCCTGCAAATAAATGCCCATCTACTACTACGACTACCCCAGCTCCTACTACAGTACCTTCCAAATCATGTGGAACTAATGAAATATTCAAAATGTGGGGTACAGACTGCGCTACCTGTGATAACTACAAATATGCTCAATGTACACCTATATATAAACCAGACTGTTATTGCTTAGATGGATATGTTAGAGATAGAAATGGAAAATGTGTCTTAATCATAACATGTGAAGACAGTAAGTATATCTAATGTTTTTTTTTTTAAGTACTAATATGTTACTTTATTTTCAGTGCAATGTAAAGCAAGAGATCCCAACTCAGAGTACTACCACTGTGCTGGTTGTAACTCAATGTGCCCAATGAAAGTGCCATTTAAGCCAGCTCCAACATGCACACCGGATTGCAAAGAACCAGGCTGCAGATGTAAGCGAGGCTACTACTTGAACAAAACAGGCAAATGCGGTACTCTTGCTCAATGCGTTTTCCCATGGAAAGATATATAAACTTAAGTTAGCTTAGATGTGCATTCCTAGAAAAATCATGGAGACCGAGATTTCAATAATTCATTTTGATATTTATTTTTGGGTTTTTGGTTAAGGGTTTATTAAGAGTAGTTTTGTCTAGGAAAAATATTTTAGAAATTACAATCTTGGTTATTTTTTTAAAGTTTAATCCAGATCTTTTTATGACTGCACATATTTAGATTTAGTTTAGATTTTAAGGAATAGATGTATGAATAATTGAAATATAATATAAATATTTCATAAATAAAGCATTAAAAAATAATATTTTCTTATTTTAGTTCTTCTCCTTCCAAAAATTTTACACTGTAGTAGGTAGCTCAAAAGCCGCATAGTAAAAATTCCCTAAATTTGTTTCACTTAAAGTAAACCAGCATTAAAAATCAGAGATTAAAATCTGAAAATATGTTTTTTCATTCAACTACGATTCACAGACATCTTTGATTTTCTGTTATGATTTGAAGAAAACTGCTGCATAATTGATTATTTGATGAAGATCATATTCAAATACAATATAAAGTCATGGATCAATTAAATGTGATATAAGAAGCTATCGCCAAATATTTAAAAACCGTAAGAAAGATCCAGAAGATAGAAAAATGAATTCCACATGTTCGGAATGAAAGGCAACAGGAAAACCAAAATGCTACTTGCAAAATGGTATTGCCAGGTACAAAAGAAAATTGTTTCTCAATCAAATTATGATTGAAAAAGTAAAGTGGATATTTTTCGAGAATCTTAAGTGTAAAAAGTCATTGGTAACTCCAGGAAAACCATCACCATTAACTGCAAGGGCAAATCGCTGTAAATGTAAGGTAATGCTCAGTGTTTGTAGGGCTCTTGACTTTTTTCACTCCAAACTATCTGTATTTGCCACCCGATTTATTAAGTATTATATTTGCAAGGGAATTTGTCTAATTCCATATTGTTCTATTTTTCAGATTAACAGATGTTATCAGAAGTTTTGCTAAGGTTGCAATAGATAGTCTGCATTGCCATATTCTCATCGAATTTTTCTATTGTAGTCTTATAGTATTAAGCTTAGTAGCGCCTCAATAATCTTTTAAAATTTTGGAGAATATCAAAATACCAAGACTCCAATAATTAGTTTTGAACACACAACACAAAGTGATTTTACTTGATGATAATGCATCATCACATACAGCAAAACCAGTTGACGAAATAAGTGAGGATCTTTAATTGGTATATAGAAGTGACTTACTAAGTAGATATAGTTGCATATGATACTATTCATTTAAATCAATGGGACTTGCTCTTACTGAGTAGTGCTTTACTTCTTATGGACAATAATTTCCCTCTAAAGAGCAACAGTTTTTTTTGCATGACATTCACATATCACCAGAGAGATAGGAAAATGTGCAGCTAATGATGGGTAATACTTCTTACCTGTTTCATTCGGTAAATATGCACTTTCTACAAAAAGTCTGGTTTCATACTTACAGATCTTTGGAAACTTTTGATTAAATATTAATTGAAGTGATTACTTTAGAATTATAGGTGAAGCCTAGCAACAAGTTGAATCGCGAGTGCTTACTCTAGTCTGAGTGCAGAGAAGCTGTGAGCCTATAGGAGCTAAGTCTATAAGATAATATAAATTTATTCACCATCAAAGAAACACAAATTACATGGCATGCCAATAACGAAATGGTTGAAATGAAAAATAAAAATAATTATATTAGATTGAAGTACTCATGGACTCAGTAGAGTCATCTACCAAACAGAATTTTAAGTATGAGAGGCTCGTTATAGATTCAGAAAGTGCATTGTACAGCCTCGAACCCCCAGTATCTTACCTCTATTTGCATCAACTTGGTTCTCCGACATGAAAACAGGATGTTCCCTGCGCATCTTGAGTTGTGGGTGTGTAGGTTCCCATTCTTAGTGAAAAGTTATTTATTTAAGTATGCATTATCACTTAAATACTTTTCTGTAGCTATCTCTACTCCCCTAAGTCAATATAAAGGGGTTTTCTAATCCAGGGGTAGATCGCCATAGGACAATCCCATACGCTATAAAATTTTCAAAATAAGTCAATCTGGCACACTTGTGCATAACTTCTTGTTTGTTTCAGCAATATGTTTGGACCATTTCAGAATCGTCGTCAGGTGGAAACTCAGGAATTTCATTGTTTTTGTCATGTCCGTCAACAGAGAGGAGTATAGGGTTTGTGTTTTCTCCTAGTTGATCAGCTTAAAACCATTGTTCACATGTGTTTAATATTTTAGATGTGTTGTGGATTAAGTGATCTTTCTTCTGACCACCAGCATAGCAGTGTCGTCCGCATACAATATCAAAAGCCTTCGTTAGGCAACCACACACATTTTTCTAATTTTTTTCATATCATTTTGTTCTTAAATTATGTTTGAAGATTTAGCACTCTGTTGTGGATAAAGTGCATCTTACAAAAGCTGGCTGCAATGTTCTGTCATGCAAACCACATTGATGTTGTGTTCTGCAAGATGTTCTGCGAGCAAGTTTGTCTTGTTTCGGTCAGATTGCATATTAAGGCTTGTTGAATAGCAATAAAAATTTTAAGATGTAAACATACCGTCCCGTTACGTCTCCATAGCAAGCTAAGTCCTATAGTTGCAATCCTCCCACTTTTACATTCTAATATGCTATACTCTATTTCACTCTATTCATATGATGGTAAATTTCCTATAGCAACATCGCAAAATGCGCGAAGAGGGGGTTTCGACTTGATCGGCAATCGGAAGTTTGTCAGTACATAAATACTTAGACGGCAATGCGATCGAACCCATCAACTATATTGTATATATTTTGATTTCGAGAAATTTTCTAATAAATGTAAACTCTATAATGTTTGAAGACACGGTGTAATCAGCGGTTTAGTTTCCGTAAATTCACCAAACTTTTTTCATGATTATCTGAAAAAAAATTATTTTTTATTTATATTTCCCTAACGAAGATTACAGCGATAATCGAAAACGTGGACAATTTTTTGGTATTTTGAGCATTTTAATATTTTTTTTATATTTTCAATTTAATTATATCCTTTTATTAGGAAATTATTTTCGACAATTTAGAAAAATACGTATATACTTTGCTTTTCAATAAATACACTTCTACATCCTGGTAGACTGACTTTTCATTTTGAATCGAGTCGTATTAAATAACACGCACAAATCTGAAAATCCACCGATATATAAGTTCAAAACACATGCCTC
>JAUIMW010000007.1:0-47386 GCA_033557785.1 Enochrus cinctus | reverse complement strand
CCCATCAACAGGGCTATATACAAGGACATTTCGCAATTAAAGCTTTGTTGGAAATTGCTACTAAAATTACAAAAGCATTTGACATCTGAAACACTGATAGTGGAGGCCGGGGTACCTCAGGGCTCTCTTCTGGGTCTGCTGATGTTCCTATACGTAACCAATCTACCTTCGATGGCAAGAGAGGCCTTTAAGTGCATCCTTTACGCAGATGACACAAGTCTGGTAGTCATAGCAAAAACCAAATGAGGTAGAAGAATATTTAATAGAAGCTGTATCAGTCACAACAGAATGGTTCAATAGGAATAAAATGAAGTTCAATCAAGGAAATATACAGATCATAACCTTCCAAACAACATCAATGGAAAAAACAAGTCTAAAACTACTCGGTGTGCACCTGTATCCAAAACTGATATGGGTTGCACATATGGAGGAGTGTCGGAAAAGACATGTGCAATGCGAAGAGTCAGTTTGTGAGTGAAGAAAGCGCAAAGATAGCATATTTTGGAATATCTCATAGTGTAGCCGCATACGGAATTTCATTGAGGGGAGCAAGTCCAGCAGCTCAAACCATCTAAATGCTACAAAAACAGGCTATAAGGGCTATATGTGGTATGCAGTATACAGAGAGACTTTATAATTACCTCCCAAAATGTCGAAAGCTTCCTCTGAGGAAATTTTGTACAAAAATAAAAATTGTACCAGTCAATTCCGCGTCATATAGTATAGAAGATTTTAAACTTTTTTTAAGTTGTGTAATGGTAGTTTTAAAAATATTTTAATGTGTTTTAAGTGTTAGTATGTTAGATTATAAGAAGCAAAAACTTTTATTAATGACTATCTTTGTAATATGGCTTAATAAATGAATGTGTATGTTGCTCCCTTCAGCTATGCCCAGTTTTGATAATTTTAGGATCATCAACTTCAGCACGAGGAGTTTTTTTTTTTCGGCAGACAAAAACCAGACAGTGACGGAGGCGGAGAGCCTGCCGGGGGCCCTGCGGAATCTTCGCCCATTAGTCCCCTTAACTCGCCAACCTCCTAAACACTCACCAGCATTAGAAAAGTACGAACAAATATCCATACTCTTTACCGGGATTCGATCCCAGGATCTTTCGCACCACAGCCGGCACCTCTACCCACTGAGCTTCAGAGGCCGGTGAGGACGAGCATTATCCTGTTGTATTTTAATCTCCATTATCTTTCTGATATTGCGGCCATTTGGTTTTGATTGCAGGAATAACTATTTCTGTAATAAGCTTGGTATAAATGTCCCTTTTGGCCGATTTTGGCCAAAGCCCTAGATTTCCATCAAATTAAGGTTTTCGGTGATAATCTCACCCGGGTTTAGCCAAAGCAGCGAGAAACATTACTTTAGGTATGAATCGTTTACTTTGTACTTGAAGATGGAATATTTTTTCTTCAGTGACTAAATAGAAATTCATTTTATCTCTTGAAAGAACCATTTTTCGTCCACGTGTACGATATTCTCCATCGATTTGAAATCATTTGTGGTCTGGTCAATCTGTGATAAAGCAAACTCCAAACGCTCTTTTTTGTTTTGCGGTGTTAAAATTGGCCTCAGAGAGTTTCTGTATCTCTTGATTACCTTTTCCTTTCTTAAATTACACAGCGTATCCAAGGATTTTGCGGTTTTTTTAATTTATGGTACTCATGTTCCTTCAGTCGCATTTTTGAAGTGCTGAAATTTTATTTTGAAGTTCTTATCGACATAGCTTCTTGCTAGAATTTCCTTTAATTTTGAAACTAACGTTGGCAAATTTCATGCTCTGAAGTGTACATTTTTAAATTCTTCAACAAGGCTGAAAAAAAAATAGCAGAGGGTTATTTTAGTACACAGCCAAAAATTACAATTTTCAGAAATTGCTAGCTATTTTAACTATTATAAACTGAACGTTTACTTAAAATTATTTTATGATTTTATAATTCTATTGTTCATACATCTTATATTCTTAAGTTAGCAACAAATGTCTAATGAGACAATCATTTTTGAACGGAGGTAGTAATTATTTGGAAAAAAAGTATGAATTGTAAACAGAAAGTTACAAGATAATTAATGCAATGAATATTCTATCAATTTCTCCAGACAAAAAAGGTTTATTTGAATAAAATCAAATGTTTACAAACAATATATTAACGTAGGGGCAGAATTACAGTTATTTGTCATTATTTATACTCCAGTTATCTTTTAACACATGATTTATAAATTAATACCTAAACAAACATATCACGCACATATAAAAACTTAACTTTCGCAAGTTAATGTAAATTGCCAAATATATGTAATTATCAGACCCATTTAAGTCCCAATATAGCAATATGCATTACCGCATTACAGTTGTCAATATTAATAATGCATTTACTGGTGTCAAGTGTTAATTACGGTCAACAAATATATCCCTATTAACAAGAGAACTAAATAGAATCAGCATTCTTATTTCTATATTCTAGCAAATAATTTATAAGATTTAATCTATAATCTTAATCAATAATTTTTTTAAATTATTTGTCCAGTTGACATAAAAACATCAATTCTGCAACTGCATTACTGTGTTTTTTTATAGAGCCGATTTCAATATATTTAGCTTATAATTGAGATAGCATATAAGCATAAAAAGCATTTAAAATGCATTTGCGGTAATACTTGTTGATATCCTTTTAGTTTAAAACTAGAATTACAGTAATCGTTTTTCATTATTATAGCTTTTATGAAAACTTTTAATTTAATAACACATTAAACTAGACCGGCTCTTACGATTAATGTAGTAATCAATTATATATATTAAATATGTCATAAAATGAGTTTTCTTTTCCAGAACTGTAATTGAAGTTCGATGGACGGATGAAACGCAGCAATTCGCTAAAAGAGCCGCAAAAATTTTAACTTCGGTAAGCATTATTTGTTTCATAAATTTTGATTGAAATACTCGTGTAAATTAATAATGATTATTTAATTTTTTCCCGCCGAAATGCACATCAAAAACATGGTGTTTTAACCATGAAATGTGCAATTATTCAGTCGAGAGAGTCGATATTGAATTGCTAAATTGACATCATTTCAATAATGAATTATTGATTTAAAATAAACATTTTAGTGGTTTCGACTTTCTGTATGAATAACATTAACAATAGAATTTGAATATATATTCCTTTATTTAAATTAATTGAATATTTAATGTAAAAAATTAATTCTTAAACTTTTTCAGCTGGGATTACTCCTAGCCGTAAGGCTAGCCTTACTTCAAGGATCGCTTCCGAAGTTTTCTCAGCAAGATAATCCCACTGCTTTTCATCCATCTCTTTACGTTAGGTAAGCAGAGAGAAAAACTTGTTTACTAATTTGGTAAAAGAACCTAAACTGTTCAACTTGGAGATGAGAGTGGATTATAATTAGGGGATCTGTTTGATTAATAGCCTTTTAAAAGTTTTAAAATATTAGCTATAACAATATTATTATTAAACTTTCCCCGAAAGTTTATTTATTTTCGTTTGTTTTGTAATTTTTTAAAAAGTGCTTACTTGCGGTCCACTGAAGTTTTTTTAGATATTCAGTTTTGGCGAAACCCAAAATCCAGTTCAATGAGAATCCGGAGCTACAAAATTTGAATATTATAAATGGTAAGGTCCGTTTGGAATAATGTACCTTCTTAGAATTAGGAATGTCAAATGTCGAGTGTTTTGAATTAATACCGTCCCTTCATGTTATTGTAATTCATCAAGCCCTCCCATTATCTCCGTTCTATGCTGGTACGTCGCATATGGAAACACAGACGCGGAAGAAAAACAAATATTGTTTCTGGAAATTCAGCACTGTTTTCCATAAACTAAATAAATATTGTTTCGGCTCTGTATTTGTATTTTGCGATGATATGAAAATTTCATATTCATAATTCCGGATCCCGCACCAGTAAGGTAATTGTCTTGATTTATGGCAATCCTTGGAAAAACACTGCAAAATTAACACTCGCAGATTGAATATAAACGAAAATTTATATGTGAATATTATATTTAATACAAATTTGTACAGTATTCATATTTTTTGTATTGTCGAATTTATAGAAGAAAAGTTTTTTCGGTGCTGGCGAGTATATCACACAACTTTATTTTCTGAAAACAAATTAGAAACATGTAGATCACAAAAATGTGTTTGCTGAAACAGTGTACCATGTTTTGCCTGCAAGCCTCAAATAACGAACGCTCACCATGTCATTACCCATAATAACCTAGTGTACTTTATTCAATAAAATTTAATTACAAAGGCATGTTGGAGTTTTGACAAACATTTTAAACAGCGCAGTTTACATGTTTAAAATTATTGGAAACATTTTCATTTCAGATATTTTCAGTATCTAATATATTCAATTGATTATGCATCGCAAGTTTCTTTCCCCCAAAACATGGAGGTTGAAAATTTTCATGATTAATACAATTAAAAGAAAGTACTAGAACGTAGAAGCAATAGCAAAAGTTTATCGGTGAGCCATAAAATTAACAGATATTAGACGAATCATCAATATATCGAGATCTCAATGGAAGTTTTCCCTGAAAATAATCACAATATTTGTACATTGGAGTTGGATTTTTTTTGTGAACTTTTTAAGAACTCAACATGTATATAAGCATTTATAGCAATGTCTCGGGACAATATGAATACCTGTCCTTTGTTTGGTTTGGTCAGGAAGACGTAAATTTATGCCAATCTGATCGATGTAAGATGTAAGACACACATATAAAAAGAAAAAAATGAGCAAAAGAATCATATTACACAGAAAAACACAACAAAAATCAATTCTGCGAATAATTCTTTCAGATAAACCATCTGATACAGTAATTTGCAGATTACACATGAAATGGCCAAAAATGTATATTATGCTTTCACAGCATAGCGACAATTGCAATCATTCTGAAAAAGAAAGCATTACGATCACTATGTTGCCTAAAATAACGAGATGGCTGCAAACCACATTTTAGAGCTGAGGGAATACTTAACTTGCCTTCTTGCCACATTTACAAATGTTTAGTAGAAGCACACACCAAGAAGGACCAACCAAATAAAAATAACGATGCACCTGTTCTCACTATCTCACTATCAGTACCACATCATAAAATTCAAATGTCGTAGAATGTCACCTATTGCGCTGTGTATTTCGTATAAATATATAAGCTTTATTTATCTTGGTTCAAAGCAATTTGATAGTATATATTAATATAAAATAATTAATAAATTATGAAATATTAGTATATTAATACTTACTATGCACTGTGTATGCATTTATAATATTATTTAACACTGCATAGAACACAGTTTTGTTATAGATTTTCCTATGCAATTTATTTTTAATTCAATTTAATTTTAGTTTCTAATATAAATACAAAAGTTCTTTGAAAAAAATCAATGTGGTGATTACTAACAAATACAATATTAATACATTTATTTTTTAATCGACAAGCGAGAAACTCTTATTATGCAATAAGCGTTTAGTATTTAAGCTTTTATTATATACGGGAGGTTGTGCTCTCACAGTTTGCAATTAAAATTTGAAGGAATAGAAAATTGTGCACTTCATTCTTTGCAGCGTTATTCATCGCTAACGAGTTACGTTTCAGTGTCGTCCTTATCTTTTTCACTTAAACCTGCAGAGTACCCACCTAAACTACACTAATTTTATTTTTTGTCAACCGTTCTAAGTCTTAAAAAAGTGTATCGTTTCGGAAATTATAATTTTGACACATCTATTTATTATAGTAAAAATACGTTCCTGCTATTTTGTGTCAACTCCACATTAACTACATTAAGGCGTCCGACGGAAACTAATTTATACGGAAATTAATTCAGAAATCTAAATAGCTTTAAATGTCCAAAAAGTGATATATAATGAAACTATAAATTCGATGTATAAAAATCAATCTACTCGAGAATTACAATAAGATGAGTACATCGAACCACCATCATCATGAGTACACATCCAAATATTTACCTTCATTCGATTCCTTTGTCAAATGCCTCAATCGCTTCGAACAGCGGGAGGTCATGGATCAATGTCTTCGTTTTCGCTTTTTGCTACGAGGACAGATTTCAAAGTAATTTACATAGCTATAGCTGAAACCATAGATTTTTTTCTAGAAATATATATTCAAATCTCGTCCCGGCATCAGCACTTTTTCAATCAGCAAGATGTCAAAATAACGCTCTAAACAGATCCAAGGAAAATTTAATATCTTTATTCAGTTAGCAAAATGAATTTGCATGATATCTACTAAAATAAAATACAAAAATAAATGTCTAACCTTATTGTATTAACATTTCAGATTCTTAACCTTCTGCTACTTAGCAGCTTTCAACTGGTGGCTTCTTTTGTGTCCGGCAACTTTATCTCATGACTGGCAAATGGGCTCTGTCCCACTAGTGACCTCTATATCAGACACGAGGAACCTTGTAACCTGCTTGTTCTTTTCACTAGCACTAGCCCTGGCTATCAAGAGCTTAATTGATTTCGAGGTAAGTATGTGTACAGTCGAGGTGCGTGCCGAAATTAATTTGCTATTAAGGCAATTCTTAATGCAAATGAGCGTAATATTAATTCCCTCTTGCTGAAACTTCATTTAAATTTAATTTTCCCAAGAATTTAGGTGACTTTTTATTTGATATAAATTGCTAAATTACTCTAATGAATATGCACTTTAGATTATTATGAACGTAATCCGCTTAAATTGGGATAGTACATTTAAAAACTTTAAATTGAATTATTGTTTATATAATATTACCATTTGTATGTTGAATTGATTAATGTTTATATATAAGAAAAAACATATAATAATACGTTTTAGTTAAAGATGAGTGTATTGTTTATAAAAAAACATTTATTTTATATTGCCTCCAATATACTTAAACCAGACATTTTATTACGGATTTCCAAACCAAAGTAGTAAAATAAAACCCTTTAGATGCATATTGGTGACATGTGCTCAAATCGTATAAACTACACAAACACACGCATTTATATATCATAAAGTTTAAAACTCATTTTTCGAAAGTTGAATAAAATTTGGTGCAATCATTTTAGTTTAAAGCAAATGTTTTCTACTTCTATCAATAAACACATCTTTTTTATCTTTCTAAAATGAAATAACCTACAGAACTTACATTTCTTGATGTAAATAACTTTCTGTGTAATATTTTTTCGCAGGTTTCCTGCATGTAATCATTCTTCTTTTGTCTAGATACCAGACACCCTATTATAGATTATACGACAGATCAATTTTATCTTAAAATTAACACAGATGGAATTTGAAATCTATAAGACAGATGAGGTCAATTAATTATTAACAGATGATGGATAGAGGTGTATGAGAAGATCTGCATACATATTTAAACTGTTCATACTACGCAATATTAGATATATAAATATTATATGCTAAAGGCTACGCTGTTGAAGCTTCTGGTTCACCGACCAATTCCAGAATTTCATATCATAGGGCTGCCAATAAGTTATAAATGATTTTTAGTTTACACTATGTATGATGTATTTTACATCTGACAAATTTCATATTCCAGAAACTTTTGCCATCCTCACTAAATTTTCAATACCTTTTCCTTAAAAATGTGTGAGGCCCAAGAAAAAATATATTAAAAAGAAACGTTTTTCTACAAAAAGGAATTGAAAATTTACTCTTATACGTATGCTAGATGGTCGTTGGGTGACAGAAGGAATTCTAATTTTATTCAAACAGAAAAATTATTGCTATATCATAAAAAAATTGCAGACTATTAATTTAAGTTAAAATATATTGTACACTTCTAAAATGAACAATATCCCTTTCTAAATAGCTATTCCTGAATATTTTCTCATTCAAGTAATAAAATCAAAACAACACGACAATTTTAACGATTTTTTCACAAATACTGAATCTATTCTTACACACAATTTCACTTCAAAGTTCCTCAAACAGTTCCTTTAAATTTAATCATAGTTTTGCAGAGTAACATTACATTTTTGTTAATCAAATTTAAACAATAAATTGGATGTCCCCTGAAAGGACACAATTTTAGCTGAAATGAGTTTTGATGATTTCGTTTTCATCGGCACTTCACGACTACAAAAAAAAACATTCATAGAATAGGAAAAGATCGAGGTGTATCGCCCAAGGAATTCTATTAATACAAGACACAAAATTTATTAGTTTTATTATTTTACAATAAGATATGTCGTACGATAGGCAGTAGAACTAATTCAACAGAAAGATTACGAAGAATACAAATAGCAAACAATTGTGGGACACAGCTGCGGAGTTTCTTAATAAATCCAAATGTAATGGTCATAAAATTGATAGCATAGACTCTATTTAACAGCGAATAAATGAGTCTGAAGTCTGGTCCTGATGGCCTAGATTTTTTGTCCTTAATTATTTTTCCAAAAATCAATTGTTGTTCTATTGTTAAGGTTTGGAGATTAAACTTCTATTGAGAATTACAGATCCATATTTTGACAAACGGTATAGCCATGGTATATCCCATCTCTACCAAAGCTTTTTAAACTCCATAAAATTTCATCGGACAAACAGTTTAACTTCATAGGTCAAAGGTCGTACGACGGATGATGCGATTTCTTCTTTGACTTTAGGTGTTAATGAAGCTCTCGATATTGGGAATTTTCGAGGCATCTCATGGAAGCTACTAAAGAACTTCTTGTAAAATAAGGAACAGAGTTGCATATTGAATTTGAAGCTAAGTAGTCGCGTCATAGCATATACCAATGCCTTTGTCTTGTTGGTCAAACATAAAAATATATCAATAATATAATCTAAGGCTGAAACTGATTTACTGCACTTAAAATCAGAAACTCTCAGAGGTATTCAACTTGCCAACATTAAATCTACGTTTTCCCAAATATGCCGCTGTAGAAATTACGTGGACATTGCTTAGCATAAGCGGGTGTTGAGATCAATCAACATTTGCAATGTGATGATCATATTACCATAACTACAGATCGTTTAAGAAAAAGCATTTATCCTTGACTGGAACGCTGATGCCGATACATATGTGAAAAGAATACAAATCATTCAAAACCTCATTAAAATAATGTAAAAACAAACAAAAATATACCTTCCCATTTACTGTTTTCGGAGTCCCAACAGCTTTACGTCCTTGTAATTCTTAAGTACAATAGAATTCTCAATTACTAGCAGCTGTCGATATATTTATATCTTATTATTTTCAACCATATTCTTTGTACCCGCTGCATTATGTTGGTTGCTGCGCACATGAATCCTCAACTCACGGTCCCATCTGATATTGATACGTTTTCTTGAACGGATCTTATCTCTAGACTCTGAGTGAACAACACATATGGTAATCGATGTATATGGTAGGGTTGAGCTATTGAACATAATTATGGTCTTCAGACCAATATCTCTGCTTGTTGTGTTAAGCTCCGTCAGAAGGTCTTTCAGTTCAAACACGTTATGAGCGGTAGTCTTCACAAAGTCAAAGGCCTTTCCGTAGTCAACAAATGTACAAACGTCATACTCCTGGCATTTACGTACTGTAAATATGTTGTGTTGTATGACTTTTCGGAATCCTGCCTGTTCCCTAGGTTGAAACGAGTCGAATAGAAAAGTTAATCGATTCGGACGATTTTTGAAAGGACTTTATATGCGACATAGACGAATCTTATCGCCATGCAGTTCTTAAGATCTCTCTTGTCGCCTTTCTTGTGGATTAACATAATCGTGGCGTTGTTCCATTATGATGTTCCTTCTTTACTTCTTAGACATGATATATAGAACCTTGCCAGAACCGAATACACTGGATTTCCTGCAATCTTCAGTTCATCAACTGTGATTCCATCTTCTCCTGGCGCAGTGCTGCAGTTCATTATTTGCAATGCGCGTTTTACTTCCGCTGGTAAAACTTCACGTATCTCGTCACCTACTCGAATGTAAATGTGCGAACAGGTATATAGCTGCTGGTAAAAATCCTTCACGATGTTTAGTATTTCATCCCTGTTGACTTTGCGAATCCCATTCTTCGACTTGAGGGCCATTATCTAATGTTTTCCCACCATTAGTCTCTGGAGAAGCCTCTTGCTACTTCGAGTCTCCGTAATCGTAAGTGTAAGGTTGTAATTGTATTTCCTGATGTCTTCTTTTGTGAACCTTTTTGTGGCTCTTAATAACGCTGCGTAGTCAGTTCTTTGCCTTTTGGTTTTAATCGATGCTCTAAATTCCCTAGGTCTGATCTGTAGATTTTTCGTCGTGTCGGAGATTTTACAGCCTTCCTTCCTAGAACGTATAACTCTTACCTCCGTTGCTGACCCCTGAATAGTTGCAAATACAGTATCTCCGTCAATGTAGTTCTCAAGAATGGAGAATCTATTTCTAAGCTCTAGATGGAAGTTATCCTGGTTTGCTTTAAGATTGCTTGGAAGATTATATTAGTTTACGACTTTCCATTTTCAAATTGAAACCCATTCTACACCTCACCAATCGATGGTCACTGCCAGCATCAAATCCATTAAGCATGATGCAGTCTTGTAATGACTCTTTCCTATTTCCAAGTACGAAATATGTCCCATAGTTTGCACCACCGGGACTCTGGCACGTCCATTTCCATCCTGTTTTTTTTTTGAGACATGGAATTCGTTATCATCAGTTTCTCAGTCTTTAAATTCTACAAGCTTCCACCATTTGGTCTCCTTGTTTTTTATATTTTGTGGCCCATTTTATTTATTTATTTATTAATTTTTTTCTATTAATGATCTGATTTTCTTTAATGCCCCACATCCACGCTAACTATGAAATTATTTCATACTTGGTTTATTTCCTGACCAGGGTTGGAAAATAATTTGGTTGGGTAATATATTTCAGGGGATTACGTTTCTTAAGTTGACAATACACTGCAATAAAAACAATCCTCGTTCGAGTTTTTTTTTGTGTGTGTTTCGACGTTAAAGCAATTTATTATTGTGTTTAATAATTTCACTATAAGATTGGGTTTTTCCTTATCCGTGGATGACATTAGTCTTCCATTTAATCAAAGGAACTTGAACCCTGATTTGTAGCTCAAAAACAAATTTCTTGTTGTTTCCACCAATGGTCTCGTTTCGATATTATCATCTGAAAAAAGAAACACTATCACTACCCGAACAGACTGTCGCACTCAGCGCTTTCTTCAACAGTTCATTTCAATGTGGTGTCTAGTTTTGGAGTAAATACTCGCGCGCAGAAAATATTTTTACAGCTCAAAAAAGCAATACGTGTTACATGCAAACTTAATAGTAGAGATTCTCGTCTCCACCTTTATATAAATTTATTATATATATATATATATATATATATATAATACTCTAAAAACCTATTTATTTACAATGCGCTCCATTGTCCGCGGGGCACCCAGAACAGAGACGTGTTTTCCTTGTCCCATTTTAAATACATATTATTTTGTTGATAAATAGAGCCCTCGTTATAATGGTATAAAGATATACAATCATCCTCCCGAATCTCTTCCGAAGCTGAGCTCCTCCATTGTGTTTAGAAGGCAACCTCCTTCGAATTCATTTTATTCGCTTTTAGAATTTATCAATTGTAATTAACAGTTCGTAAATCGCTTACAAAAGTTTTATATGGCAGTTTAGTTGTAAGAAAAACATTGTCTACAAAAATTTAAATAGAGTGCAAATGTTTTCCTAGTACTTTTTGCTAATATCTATCAAATCATTTGACACCTAAATACATTATCTGTCTTTTCACAAAAAAGTCTTTATATTGTCAACTAAGCAGCCTGAAGTTTGTCAGCTGTTTTCTGAAATTCAGACCTAAATCACCATTGGCCAATTTCTAGACGAACGTTGAGACACTTGCCAACTTTTAATTTTGTGGGAGCTGCGTTAAATCCTGAATGAAAATGAAACTATAAAAAAATTATCTTAGAAGACTTTTTATTGCCGAAAAATATTTCAAAAATAATTTTATTTACGTCAATACAAATAAATTAATTTGTGATATGATGGAATTAAACAAAAGATATTCATATTTTTTCTTTTATGCTTTCAACCTTCTTACATATGCCTTGTGGGTTTTAGAGCCAAGACTATTTTATAAGCTGCTTTATTCCTTCTCTTTACTTTATTTTAATTGTTTGCCTTTTTGTTTTTGTTTTTATGCAGCGACAATTTAATTTCTATATAGCTCTCTATGTGCTCTACTTGATGATATTGCTTTTTCTTTTTATTTTTCCCCATAATATCTTCTTACCGGAAGAAGTTCAAAGAACAAAGAGGAATAAAAATATTTTCACAACTGAAAAGGATTTCTTAATGTCACAAAAAAACTTTTATAATATCCTTCTTGTTCATGTATAATGCCCCTTTTTGTTCAAATAGAAAACAAAAACAAAATCTTCTGAAAATCAAGTTAAAATGTATTATTTCCATAAAAGTTTCTAGTAAATATTAATTACTAAAACTAAAATATTAATTACTGAAACTAAAATCGATATCCACAAAATCATCATAAAGAAGTATAATAAAACAGCAATTCAAACATAAACGGCACATATCTCAGCAATAACACCGAAATAGTTCAAAAGGCTTCAATTCGCCCATTAAATCAAAAACATCAAAATGTTTTATTACTTAATACACAAAGCCTTTTGGCCATATATTTCCATAGCGACGAGTTTTGTTAAACAAGTTTTATAATTATTATAAAAATTTATAAAAAAAATATTAAAGGAATTATCCCAGACAGAATATTTGAAGATATAGAATTTAAATAGAAAGGATTTCTAATATACAAAATTTAAGTTAAATTTAAATGAATTTATTTTGTTTCAGTACCAAAAACATGTTACTTTAGTACTCGGCCTGCTACTTTTAGTGATGCCATTTTTGCCGGCTACAAACCTAGTAGTTACTGTTGGCTTTGTTGTTGCTGAACGTGTGCTTTATATACCCAGGTAAGGTTTAAATGTAACAATAATCTTAACTTTTTACTTATCGCTTAATTTTTAGCTTGGGCTGTGTGCTACTCATAGTTTATGGTATTCAAATGTTCTGGAATTCATGTGAAAAGCATAGACAAACGCTAGTTTGCTTGGTTCTTTTAACGCTAACTACAAATTGCCTTAGGACAGTTATAAGAAACAGGGATTGGAAATCTAGAGAATCCCTTCTAAGGGCTGGATTGTTAACGCTACCTCATAACGCAAAGATGCACTATAACTTCGGAAATTTTTTGCGTGACTCGCAAAGATTGGAGTTAGCCAAATCTCATTACAAGACTGCATTGAAGTAAGTACAGTATTCATTTAAAATGTAAAAATATTCTAAAAACAATTGTTGCAGATTGTGGCCAACATATGCTAGTGCTCATAACAATCTCGGTACTCTCATAAGCAACGAATCTGAAGCTGAGGAACATTTTTTGCTGGCAATTAAGTATTCAGTTGACCATGTTAATGCACATTATAATTTAGGACAAATATATAGGTAAGAATGAGATCCTTTTTAATTAAAGTTAGTATTTTAACTTGGAGATGGGTAGAAATATTAAGCACTTTTTTATTAATATATTACATAACGGCAAACAACAATAACAGTAAATCTACGTTTAGAATTCATTAGAGGCGTTGAAGGAGAAGCTTCTTTTAGACACCCTCGGCTTGAGGGGGAAAAAGAAATAAAATAATCTACAAATTTATAACCTAATGTCCGATTTTATCGCAAAGTTTTTATACTTTAAATGATTATAAAGTTAGAAAGTTTCAAGAAATATTTTTATGTCTCGTACTTTTTTCAAATCAAGTCTCCAAACTTTTTAAAATTTGTCCCTAATAAATTTTAATATGCGTGAAATATAGTCAAAAATTACACTTTTTACCAGATATATAAACTTTTTTAGCTTCTTCAATATAGCGGAGACTTCGGTGGCTCGACAACAGTCAATCTGTCTTTTTTTGGCATATTTAATATTATTAAAAAATCATCAGTAATTTGATCTAATGTTTTTCTTAAACAATATTATTCATATGTACATATTTTGCAAGGTACAACTAACAATACAAACTAAAATAAAAAAGCCAGCGATCATCTTAATATTTCTTCTGTTAGCAAAGAAACAACAGAATTATATATTCAAGTACCCGAGGCGACCTGTTTTAAGAAAACATTCTTACATAAAATTAAAATACAAGCTTAGTTGCCATAGTATGTAATGTTAACTTATACATTATATAATCTAGCTTTTTTAACCTATGTTAAACACAAAATTTGTTATACTAATAATTATATATTTATTATTAAAATTACGAAACATCAAACGTACATCCGAGAAATTAATTAGAAATATAAAGAACACATAAATCCGCAGAATTTGCTTATTCTAGCCGCCAGTGCTTATTATCTATGCCTGAAACTAAAAATTCTGCTGAAAGCAGCTCATTAAAGTGGTTTATTTTTTGCCATACAAATCGCCATAACAAGAGCACTTGACACGGTTACGAAGCCGGGCTCTGGGAGTCCTTTTTCCAAATACAAATACCATTGTTTTGCTTTTTTGTAGGGTTTGTCCTGTTTATTTTCAAACATACTACGAAATGCGACAACCCACCGAAATGTACTTTATCAAATTACGTTTTTTCTATAGATAAATTATTGATAAAACAGAGCACGTTTTATCCTCAACTCAACGCACCCTCTTTCGTAGTAAGCACAGTAGATAGAGCTATTTGCTGCGATCAATATCTCAGTAAGGATAATAAATATTTTATTTGAGACTGCATAGAAATACTTAATGCATTTTTCTTTTTTCTGGCGGTAACATATGACCTCCTTTTTCTTTGGGATTGCAAAAGCTTTTTACGATATGTTATATTGATTTATATTTCGATTGTACAGGAAAACAAATCGAACGTCGGAGTCTGAACACATGCTGCAAAGATGCATAAAACTCGAACCTTCTTTTACACCGGCTTATATAGAGTTAGCTAGATTGAGGGGCCCCCACGATCACAGGGTAGGATCTCTGCTGAGACGTGTCGCGCAACTTAACCCCATGGACCCGCATTATGCAACAATTTACGCCCACTGGCTTTTGGATAAGGGTAAGAGGATATTTGAAGGTGCCTAGCCATGTTTTGTGCCCTTACTGTGTCACTTTTCAGGGAATACAATCACCGCACTAAAGTATTATTTGAAGTCCCTCGCCATATCACCAACCCATTTAGAAGGTATGATGGGGGCTTCCAGGATACTTATGAGGTTTGGGGACAGATCACGTTTGTTTCAATTGGTAACAAGGTAAGTAGTTTCTTCTTGGTAAATGACGTATAAAATTAAATAAATTTAACGTGAGTTGTAAAATATGCTTTTGTGCGATCTTCTCTCCTACGCAACGCAGGGAAAGTAACAAAATACTTCAAGCACACCACTTTATCAAATTTTATGCCCCACTAAAAGCCAACCAACGAGTTAAAAGATATTTTATCGAAGATATTTTTCTCACAGCTGATGTATAAAAATAGTATATCCACGAAAATCAGATCACTACTTAAAATGTGTTCGAATATGTACAAACAACCAAATAATTTTTACCATTTGATAATACTATTGATCAAAATATATTCGCTTTGTCGGATATTATTTGAATAAACAACATCCTATAAATCTGCAATTAAATAAATTACAATGTCATTGTCATTAAACTCAAATGAGATTACATAATAAAATATGTAGATAATTACATAGCATAATGAAAATTATATCTACAAAGTGCATCTAATTTCGTTTACATGCATGTGCATGGACAAAACATTTTGGCAAATGTGATATATAACAGAATTTAGACCTTTTTCATTGTATAAATTAATTTAAAATGCAATTTAGACGTTTGTTGGCACTTCAAGTGTAAAGCACTGCAGCGAGTCTGTTATAAAACTTCAAAACCAAGTTACAAACATGTTCTTAATTTTATGTCCCACAGTCTTAGAACAGTTCAAAGTTTTCGCAGTTATTACAAAATTGATATAAACAATATCGGTATCATTTTATTAGAAAATAATAGATAAAAGAGTTTTTGTGAATTTAGGAAATCAAATAAGCTGCATCATAGTCAATAATAAGTCATTGCGTTTCCATTAAAATCAATGGGATTTAAAAACGTCACTTTATTTAATTCTTGATATTTCGGCGCACCCAAGTATCAGTTAAGCAAATGAATAAGTAATCTTGAATAATATAAGTTGATCGTCAAGAGAAGAAGAAATATGTATATTTATAAATTTGTTTAAATGAATATACCAAACCGTCTTTAAACATAAAATAGCCAATTAAACGCCACAAGTAAACTGCTTTAAAGATTAAAATGCATTATTAAATTGTAGCCAATAATATATTGTTTAATTAGTCACGTCAGTTAAGAAATTAAATTAAATAAAAATTTTAAACATGTATTAAATTGACAAAGCTGTGATAGCCTAAGAGTTTAGGTACTCTTGTCGTAAACAGGCCCACGTTAAAGTAAAGCAGAAAATTGTACACGTTTCTTTTTTAATGCAACACTATTTTAGACAGAAAATATAAAAAGAAGAATATTTCCTGTTAAAAAATGAGAAGAAGTCTTTTTCTAATTTTGGCTGTTTAAGTGACAAAAAATGGCATTTAAAAGTGGAGACGCTTTACTTGGACAATACCAAAAAAATTAAAAGTATCAGAAAAATAAATAAAACCATGAAATACTTATTTCTACTACAAATATTGTATTGTATTACTTTTTACAGATTTTTTTATGCTTTAATTACAGAAATTCCATTATTCTGAACTTACTAAAGTAAAAAAATTTGATATTCATTCTTATGTTAGTTAAATTAATTAAAAAGTTAATGGTATAATAATCAAAATTAAATTTCGCGTATAAATTTGGTCATAGTGAATTTTTCTTCGATTTATTATACAGATACATGCGGAAGACTACTTTTTATTATTACAGTGTTTTACCGGTATTCAATACTTTACGAAAAAAACTACGATAGCTATTGATAGCAACGGTTATACATATTACAGGACCAGTCCATTTCCTACGTCCCTGGTATAGGGTGAAACATGAATACCAAATAAATACATCCTGCTTTTTAAATTTAAAAGTATAATAGAATATCGATTATTACAATCAATTAACCAAGATCAAGAAAATTAGACTCGTCATTTACTTTCGTCGAATTTCGCTTCCTGTCCTTCTTATTTAGAGTGTATAAAAGAAACAACAAACATATCTTATTCTATCGTCGTTTACGATATACAACAAACAATTGAGATGTGGCCACGTTTTATTAAAATAAAAATTACATAAAATATAATAATAACAATTAAAAAATTAAAAATAGTTACCCTTTTTTAGGAAAAATTTTTAAAAATCGTAATAGCAAAATATTACTTCCGGCAAATATATTAGTTCTAAACCTATTTTCATGTGTCTATTATCGACATAAAATATATTTTTTTATATAAGTTTACATAAGACATACAAAAATATGGGCGAAATATATGATAATTTAAAAAAATTGCCTGATCACTAATGATGTGACCAAAAACATCAACAACAAGCAAGAGATTACTATTGTTGGGAAAATTATGTAAATCCATCATGTTGTGGATGTGGCCAGATGACGAAGCCTAAAAGGATGGCCAGTTTGCCCAATATAGCTGGTCCCACCTTCAAATAAAAGTTTATAAACTCCATTTTTTCCTTGTTACTGACTGGGTCCTTATTCCTGACAAGTAGACTTCGAAAGGTTTTATTACAATAAAAACTGACAGATACGTTTTCGCTGTGACGATGTAAGATTTTAGAGATATTATACGAAATATTACCCAGAAAATGAACAGAAACGAATTCTTTAGCGAAATTTTCGTTGGGAAGATAAACTAGCTTATGATTTAAAGAAATTCCCTTTCTATCATATATCTTTTTGACAAACGCAATGGCATGATTATTCGATAACGCAATCTGCATTATCAAACTAATCTCATGTATGAGCTTCAAATGAAAGAGGAATTGAGAAAAAATATTAATTTAAAATAATAATGGGATGATGTGACCAAGCATAAATCTTAAAATTAAAGGTACTTCTGGAGCCACATTTGGTGGAGAGGCCCAAGAACGATTGTTAACTTCCAATTCCGAAGCAGACAAGGGTTTTTGGATTACCTTGAAAATAATCTCTTTAAAAAGCTCTCTTATCCTTCGAATAAATATTTTAAACGAACTTCTCCTCATTTCAAAATTTACTTACTGGTTTGGCCATGACTTCAAATCATAGTCCTCTTTTGGCTAAAATTTTTGTGGACAATTTGTAGAATAAACTGTTTTCCACTGTTTCTGATTAGGTTTGTTTGGTTAGATTTTGGCGTTATTACGTTGACGATACCTTCTGCATTGTTTTAGGTATTGAAAACAATGTGAATCCTTCTCAATGATCTCAGTATTGAATTTACTCAGGAGCAGCAGTCCTAATTTCTTAGACTCCAACAATACCTTTAGTTTCAAGGTATATCGCAAGAAAATTGTCATTCCAGGCTTATACATGTTTAAAAATGGCAATAAGAGCAATACACTTTTCATTTGCTAGCCACATTCTCATATTTTCTACGGTTCTGTGTTCGAAGTACGGTTCAAAGTAGACGGGAGTGATTTCATATAAAGGGATGGAGCAAGCAACTGGTTCTGCTAGATGCATGATACACATTGTGTCCACAAATCGCCTGAGATAGCATTTCGCTTGACGAATTCCCAGGACGTTCCCATTATAGTTTTGCATGACTCATCACCGTCAACACCCGACGCTCCCCAGGCAAACAAACCTATGCTCTGAAAACTTTGCTCCCTGATGCCGTATACCCTGTCCTTATGGTTGCTGAACAATATAGCATAGTCCCCTTATGGGA
Source organism: Enochrus cinctus (assembly GCA_033557785.1). Lineage (NCBI taxonomy): Eukaryota > Metazoa > Arthropoda > Insecta > Coleoptera > Hydrophilidae > Enochrus > Enochrus cinctus. Next base: position 28,430 of record JAUIMW010000007.1, on the reverse strand, counting down.
CATCCTATGCCAAAGAGATCTACAGTTTCCAAGAGCCGAGCCAGCATTCCTATAACTTTCAAGGCTCCTGAAACAAAGAGAATGAGTGCCTCCTCCCAACAAACAACACTTGTGCCTAATATAAATACTAGTTCCCCCACCTCCACTCAGTGTCTAACTACAAGTGCTGAAGCCATACCGTGATCCGAGGTTCTCACTATGAGGACGTCGTGATCATGGAGTATCTCCTTAAGCTCAGAACTAAGATCGACGATAGGTTCAAACTAATAGGAGTAGGCATCATTGGCTCTAAACAAGAATTACAAGTAACCATTAAAAACTGGTCACTTCTTCCCTGCGTGCGCTCTAAGTATGTGCCCCACGTAATTAACCAACCCTTCAAAAAGGCACAGGACCTCTACAACAACAAGAGAAGCAGCCTTGTCGAACAAATCATTCTTAACCAAACTATCTGTGAAGAAGACATGTTCTACCTCATTCTCGAGAATGACATCAAAGCCTCAACCACCGACTACTCCGCTGAGTCCGAGTCCTGACAAGACTGTGTTTCTAATCTTCTCCCCCTTCACTCTGTTCAACTAGGTTTTTGCTCCGCCGACGGGACCCTAGTCAATTTCCCATTTCTGGTCCACTACATCAAGCTTCGCCGTTCGCAGAGGAATCCTATAACTTTTGAAAGTGATGGGGGTGTTCCCAATGACAAATTATAGAGGTTTATTTTGTTCCACAATGACGATTGCTGTTTTACAGAAATCGAAAAGTCTAACTCATGTTTTACTTCTTTTATTGACCAATTTTACAATTAAATTATTTCTTTAAATTATTGTTGCTGTTGTCTAGGAACCTTTTAAAATAAAATTTGTAAATGTCCTAAATTCATTCAATCAAAATCCTTCGCAAAAACGCTCGCAACTAAAGTAGCTGTTTTTCGCTTAGAGCAATATTTCCTTTTAGGCTCCTATTGGGCCGCGAAATAGATTCTTGGCATAGTGTAGGATAAAAAACAATTTTATTTATCTGAAAAACATTATTATTAAATACATTTATCAAATAAATTACCTGTAATATTAGTTAGATACATAATATTTAACTTTCAGGTCATGTGGCAGAGGCTCTCTAACATCTGGGTAGTTAATAACAGGACACACTTTCTGAATAATTCAATACTTCTATACACTACACGGGAGTGATAAAATCTTTTCGAGAATCTTTCGAGTATATGACAATATAAATAATCCTAAATCAAATTGCTATGTTTGATACTCTCTTGAATATTGAATAAACGTACGAGGGTAATCAGGAAAATTTTCGACCACACTTTTTCCTAAGCTAAAAGTTACACTTGAAGAACAGAGATTTTCGTCAAATCAGGAGATATTTTGACGAGTTAAGTATATGAAATGTGTGGATTTACAAGGAGACTATGTAGAAAAATAATCTTTGTTAGGTCTTCAAAAGACCCTCGTATCTCTTAGAGACGCATCCTCTAAAAATATTTTTGTAGTTTTTATTTAGCAGCAATAATTTAATATTTGTCATACTTTTCTTTCCACATTTAACGAGTTAATGTGAAAAAGATCAAAACAAAAAAAAACAAAGTTTCATTTCTGTAGCTTATTTTATGGTAGTACATTCCAAAAGTAAATAATCGTTTGACTAAGTGCCATACATTACATTATTATAACCCAAATTCTGGTTTTTTTCTCTTTATTTATTCACAAATCAAATATTTACACATTCAGAATATTGAGTTTTAACAAATATACTTCTACTAACTACATTGATATTTTGTACTAAACTAAAACTATTTCATATGTGTCCAAAATTGAATTTATTCAATCCGATTTCAAAACGGGGCAAAATCTATAATTGCAGTTATTGAAGTTAATAAGTAATGTCTATTAGGATAATTACGAATACGTATTTCATGCTATTTATTTATAATGTGTGTCCGAAATTTTAATGATGCCATTTAAATACTTAATAATATATATTGCTATTGTTATTCATCAATAAAGACCAGCTTTTTCATTTTTAGGTGCAATATCCAACTCTTTTTATAGAGTTTTATAGACCACGAACGTATTGCATCTCTTTGTAACGGATTAACCGTTAAAATTTATTTATGACATTCTTTATATAGGTAAACGTAAATTAGCTCAGCCCAAATAAATTTAAACAAAAGGATAATCATTAATTCATATTTTAATTCATTGCTGTCAATTTTTGTGTAATTACCCTGCAGTTTGCATATAAATCTACTCCCCTCTGCGTAGTACATACGATCACTCTTACCGCAAATATATGGATATAAGAACAATCTACTTTCGATTTACAATTTTAAGTTGATTTGAAACTGTCTAGCAAGATGAACATTATCCTAAGCACAGCAACAAAATGTGCAGTGCGTGGAAACAACAAAACTATTACATAACAGTATCAGCAATGTCTCTAAATGCCAATCTAATTGAAAATATATAGTTGTACAGTAAAGCTCAATGAAACACAACCTCACAATAGCTGTAGCCGTCGAACCTTCCTTTAAAACGCATTACCTGGAACTAAGAGTCGGTCAGGTGACCTTGTAAATACATACATGCAGGTTTGGCAAACAAATATTCAATAGATCGTATTTAATTGACGCATTATTTACTATAAAACAAATAGCTTCATTGAGCTTTAGTGTACATGAAAATGAATCTGAAAGGAGAGCATCGTGAATAGGTCTGAAAGTATAACGGAGGTAAGTGGATGAGATATTTGGTACTTGCATAATAACTTGTTATATGTAATTTTTACTGAATATTAGATAGCTATATGATATATAATATTTACGTATTGCATACTAGTCACAAAAACTGCAATCGTAATTAAATGAGCAGAGCATATGTGCACGTATAGCCACAAAAATCGCACATTCGTGATTTAACGTAATTTAATCGCAATTTATCTACATTTCCTATATACGCATTAAAGTGAATATAGATCGGTACGCGTTAAAGACGTGGAACTATTATTTTATAAAAGACACCTCAATTTTGTCCACAATTAAACCTAACAAAGGCCCACTCCTCACAAAAAAATGGATTCAGTTTCATCTTGGTTTTATCGCAATAACAAATTTATTCTCTGATAAACAGTTTGGCTTTATATCTAATATGGGTATGTTGGAGGCTCTAACTGCACTTACTACTGACATCCAGTTATATTTAACGACCAACAAACAGGTTGGTGCCATTTTTCTTGATTTGAGGAGTGCCTACAACCATCTTGTTTTAGATATTTGAGGAGTAAGTTACTGGCCCTTGAAACATGGTATCTCTATTTGAGGGGAGACTGAGGAACGAGGATAAGGTCTAGAACAGTTCAATTTTGAGTACTATTTAATTTAAAACTTCTAGTTTACATCTACATTGGAAATTATTATTATTATTTTTTTAATTGAAATATTATGCTTTCTTAAAATAATTTTTTGGTGTATTTAATAAAACTACTTGTTGATTTGAAAATTTTTCCTGACAATACGAATGATAGCCCACGATTTCAATACGAATGATACAAAAAAAAAACTCAGAAAGGTTGAAAATTGACAAGACGAGTTCCCCACGAAAACCCCCACAACAACAAAGTCGAAAGTTTCCGCATTTTTACGACGAAATGAGCTAAATCCGTTTCTGAAGAATCTTGTCACGGGTGTTGAAGGTTTTCGTATCGCCGGGAGTTTCTCCAAAAAGAATATTAAAAGATGTCCGCTGTAAGAAGACTTTGTGGTGTGTATGGTGGTATAGAAGTGGAATCATCCTCTGGGAAATCATCCCAAACAGGATCTGTTACTAATTATGGACAAAATGGCAAGAAACAGATCTAGCACGCTACAATAAAGACGAAAATTCATGTTGATCGTCTTGTTGTTGAATCGATTGTCAATAACCTGCTCTCACATCCGCCATATTTGCCGATTGAAGCTCCCACAGATTATCACGTTAATCGCTCGTTGAAGATTGTAATACAATCTTGTCCAACTCTCTTCGTGCTTCACCCGCCATGAGTTCGTCAAGAAAAACATCATCACGTCATTTTAAAGATTGTACAATCAATTATAAAAACGCTGAGGGAAGGCGGATATGTCAATGTTGCTTAGGTTGTGATACTTCATCTATACTTAAGAAAAATATTGTCAAAGACCAAAGGCACAATATGGTTTTATCCACCGCAAAGTATCGAACACGCCTTGGTATAAAATTGTAAGTATCCGTCAACTTCTACACAACTCGCCTCCGATTTGGACACTGTTGTTTTCCATCTCATATTTTAGATTAAAAAGTGCAGACTTTCAATGCCCCAATTTCATGCAACACATAGACGATTTTTTTCGTGAATTAAAAAATTGGACCAAAACTTTCCAAAGGCTATTAGGTACTGAAATTTTACTGACGGAAAATTTCAAACTTTTATAATCCTTGTTGGCTAAATTGATCTATGTCCGTTTCAACACAAATAACATGCACTTCATACATTTACGATTATTGTATGAAATTCAATATAAAAGAGTAAATCGTATTGATTATTTCATTATTAAAAAAATCTTTTACGCATTAATAGAAAAATTGTTTTAATTGAAGAAATAACTATTTAAATAATACATATTGATATTTAAAATTGGAAAATTATATAAAATTATTGCATGAAATTTTCATTTTATGAAAATCTTGCAGCAGTTTATTTCATTTGTAATTTTCCTACAATTTTTAAAATCGAAATGCAAAATTTTAAAGAAAACACATTTACTAGAAATATAAATATTTATTAAAAAGTTGAAATATTTAATATATTTTAAAATAACGATAGAAGGCTAGAGTGACAGTTACGATGATGAGAACTAGTAGAGTGTATACACGATATATACTTGGTCAAATCGTGCCATTTTTTATTCTGTATTGCAGTACAATAAATTTTTTCGACATAAAATATACTACATTCTCATTATATAAAATAAATATATTTAAAAAAAATAATCTAAAACACATGGAATTATACATTTACATATTTATATAAAAGAAAACAGAACGCTATTTTTTACGGTTTTCTCAATTTTGCTTCGTAAATCACTTTTCATCCCTTCTTTTATTTATTTTAATATTGGTTCTATCCTCTTTTCAGCAAGAATGCATATAAACAAATAAATTTCATTTCAAAAATCTAGACGCATATATATAAGAGGTTATTTTATTGAATTTATTCACTATACCTACGGGATATGAAAATAATCACATGAATGTCCATGGCAAATGACAACTAAATTGCTTAGATTTGAAACTGCCATGCCGATCACGTGACATTCAATCATTCTAGACTGCTTCGTATAAAAATCGAATTTTAAAATCTAATAACCTATAAGATCGGTTTCAGTATCATAAATCTCTAATTTTAATGAATTATTTATTCCAAACAAATGGGATTACATAATTACATCACAAGACAATAATGAGAAGAACATTTATTATTCATATTACTAATTTAAATTGAATTACTACATTGTTAAAAGTTTGAAACTACCCCACAGTAATAGGTAAAAGTTTTGCGTAGTTCGTTGTAAAAGTTTAACAAAGCTTTACTGATGCTCTTACCAAAGTGCATTAATTGTTTAAAAGTTAGGGAAAAAATAAGACTGAATTTTGCATTATTGTATTTTATAAATGAGTCTTATATTGACCTTAAAAAAGAAGTCACCTCGTCACTGTTCTTTGAATACTAACGGAGAGTATACAAGAATAGTGCTGAATAAGATGATTATTTAAATACCTCTAGGATATCTTTTTTACGTAGGACTACTGAAAATTAGATTTATCACTGCTAATGCCAATATTTTCCATGTTATCAATCATTTTATATAAATTAATTTACCGAAACATACAAATTAATATGAACTATATATTTTTAATTCATAAATAATTATTGGCAGGAAATTAATAAATTTTAAATAAAATTTAAGGAAAATTCTAGTAAAATATTTTTTTAATAATCAGTAATTTTTTTAAGAATTCAGTTGAATCAATATTCGATATATAGAAATAAACAAACATGGCACATAAAAATTGTCTGACACTGTGATGCAATTTCTAGTACACGAGTCAAGAGTTCCGACGAAGTTAAGGTCTTGCAAGAATCACATTGAATAATCTTCTTTGGACCGTTAATGAAGTCTGTAGTAAGTTCTCTTGATTGAAGTTGTTTATGAGCAAGTAGCCATTTAGCTTGTCTCTATGCTGTTATAATAGTCCTTTATGTCGGTGCAATAAATTAGGTACTAATTATAAAAACAGGGAACATTACCAAATAATATAATATAACTTTGATACATTAATATTCCGTTAACAGTAATAAAGGAAGACCTATAATTTTCTAGATAGAAATATTTTATATTCCTTCTATGTATGGATATTGATTTTTTTAAACTGAGATGTAGTGTGGTTTGGATGTTTGTTTATCAAATTTCATATTTAAAAAGTAAAAATAATAAGAAATTAAATCGCAATCTAAAATCTCTAAAGTCTCCCAATCACAAGTTTACGTTTAATAATTAACGAATTGGTCAATATGTTGTCAATTTAAGAGCAAGTCGATGATGTAACTCTAGTCGGCACAAATATTGTTTTTTGAGGCCCAAAAGAAGTCCATCGTATTTATGATCTTCTTTGAGGAATCACTGTTTAGAAGGAAAAGTACTTTAAAGACTCCTATTACCACTACAGCGACATTTAAAATGGTGAAAAAAAAATGGATTTACATGCAAATACACTTTTCTATTAATTTGCTGTCCTGTGCATGTTTTCCAATGCAAATGTACACAGCAAGAGTGGAATATTTTAATGATGCATTACTGTTTTTTGTTTGTTTGTCTGCAACAAAAAGGTTGTAAAATATAAATTAATTGTAGTAGTTCGTTAGTTCCATAACAGGCGTACATATTTGTTTCAAAATTATCTATATTTTGCTTTTTTCGAACGCTAGCGGCAAAAAGTAATTTTGAAAATTTAACTTAATTGACAAAGGCGTTCATTACATTTTGTAGCGTACCTGCGTAATATAGCCGAGTGGAAATCCTAAAGTCAGATACAGGGAAACAGAGATTTTCTTTGAATATTTTAGGAAAGGATATTATGATGTCTAATCATGTACCTAAATGTTTCTTTAAAATCATTTTAAAAAAATCTAAATTGTTTAAATATACCTAGCTAATGTTTTTATCTTTCATTCAGATGGCAAACAATACTAAGAATAAAGAGAGGAGAACCTCCATTAAGTCCTCACGTTTATTTGCAAGGTTGGCAGCTTAAATCTGAACTAACTTATAAAGCGAAGACTTATGAACCATGCTCATCTGTGCTATATGTAAGTAAAACTAATATTTATTTTTTCAATTTTTCTTATTTTTTATTTCTCTTTTTCAGAAAGGCAAATGCATTGTTCCTGCTCAAACAGAATCCGTAAATTATTCCCAAGAATATAACGCTTTAGAGCTGCCAAAATTTACGAAAAGCTGCAATAAAACTAGCTCCAAGTATTCAATAACCTCTGGAAGTAAACAGTGCAAAAAGTTGCAAAAGCATGGACCAGATACTCCTTTAATGGTGCACCACATGTTAGACACTTTATAAATATAAGTGGCCTGTTTATGTGAATCGAATCGAAGAAACTGTGTTAAATTGTGATTTTAAATATTACTAAGCATTAAGGATTACCAATGCCAGTATTCCGTTTTAATATAATTCTTTTGTAATTGATAATTGTTGCAAGTCTTCTAAGTGCCTTGCAAATATTGGGAAAATACATCTGCCGTTCACCACGTTGGTTCTGAAGCTCAATAATTTTTTTTTTTTTAATATTTTTGTCAAAATATGAAAATACACAACAACTATCAGATGTGTTACCTCACACACTAAACATTCATTTTTATGTTAATGTACAAAAGCTGAGGACGTTTGTTAATTATTTCATGTATTTACTTAATGAACTGTTATGAAGCTGGCACAACTTGCTGCATATATGTGCCAATTAGACAAAAAGTAAACATGTCATAGTGCAAACAATTTTTACAAATTTGTTACTTATTGCTGCTTATATTTCAACAGAAATAAAATTTTGAAGAAATATGCGGCTATCAAGATTTACATTTTCACAGTTAGTAATGAAGTATTTTACTGCACATATAGTTACTCTTTTTTTTCTTTGTTTTTAAATTGTAGCAGTGGCGTATGAAAAACCATAAATCAACAAAAAACCTGGAGATTAAATTTACACCAAGAGAACTTATAAAAGTATAAATAGCAATAATTAGGATATGGAAAAACCAGTGTTAATTTGTAAATATGATTTTATAAAATTTTGATTTCATGTTTTATTAGATCAATGAAAACATATTTTACAGTTAATTATCATAAAACAATATAACCATTTTTTTTTATTAAACTACCTAATTTATTATATCATTAAAATGTGTTTATGACTGTATACTTCTCAAGAAGTTATTTTATTCACTTTGTCTCGATAATGTCACAAAATTATTTTACAAATATACACTAAACAATATTTAGATATAGAGTACTACCCGTTATGGGCATTAAAGCAACTAATAAATATGAATATCAAGATCAAATAAATGCTTAAATCCTAGAAGATTTGTAACAGAATTTAGTTGTCATTAAAGGGGAATTGATTAGTATGCTCTATGTATTTTTTAAAATTGCCCGTGATACACAATGTCATAAAATTTTCTATTTGAACAGTAGGAGTTTGTTAAGATAATAATTTAATTTTTACAATATGTGAATGGCTCATTTATAAACAAGTTTGGCTACTACTAGTACATGTCAATGTAATTTCAATATTTATTCATTGATATATTAGAATTTGAAACAGCAATATACAAAATGTTGCTTTTGAATATAGGTATATAATATGGCATCACATATAGTGATTAAATAACACAAACTCAGTAAAAGAATAAATTCTTGTTTAGTATGAGTCACTTGCATACTTTTATATTTTGAGTACTTTATTAATATAAGTTTACACATATATAACTGAGAAGACATTTAATTTATAAATATTTCCATAAAGATGTAACTGCTAATATGTGATCAAGAAATACCTTCAGATTCTGATTTATTCAATTATAAATAAATAAAAAGTTTTCATTTCAATAAAAATTTCAGTTCAGTTGAATGACTGTTACCATTAAAAAAATTGTCACAAAACCTTTCACAACGTTGGGGGAGTTCCGTTCTCCTCAGTTGATATGTGTATGTTCTTCTCTAAAATACAAAATTTTATATTATTTTATTATTGTGCAATTGTATATTAGGATTAATGAGCCAAGTACCAATATCATATTTATCATAATTGCGACATCCAGGGTAAATAAATATGATTAAATTATAAAAATGCTTGCTAAGCAATAATGTAATAACTGTGGTCATATTATTGTTGAATTTGATGAAAACTGAATTGATACAAATAATAATTTTAGCACTGAAAATTGAATTACCTTTAAATTAAGTATATTGGTGACAGTACAAATACTACCATTTTTAATTACTTAATAAACTTAGTGTTGCATACCACGCAGCATGCAGCAGCCGGAAATATTTAAAATTTGTTTTCTATAATATGATTTTCATATACCTAGTCTACAGAACTATATATGAAGGTAAATTCTACCCATATAAAAATGTATTTACTTAATGTTGCACAAAAATAAACCAGTTTAAGTAGTGGATAAGAAGAAAATATCTTGAAGACATTAGAAATAAATTGTAAATATCACAGTACCCCTGTATATATAAAAGGAACTTCATACTTTTGTGTACTAATATGAACTTATCACTATTATCTTAAACACTTTGTTTACAAGTAACTTTCAAATTATGTGAATTCTTGCTTGCAATTTTAGGCTGCCACATGCTGATACTTATGAGGAATTATGTTATAAGTTGTGGTAAATAATTTTCTAATATCTTACCAAATAATTTACAATTCATAATCATCTACTTATGTAAGAAAAGAATAATTATGCTAGCATTTATCAAGCAATCTGTCTTGTGTAACATATACATACATTTCATTTCAAACAGGACGAATAACCGATGCGCCAACTGCAAGCTTATTTATAAAGCATGCTAATTTAGTATACTTTTTAATTTTTTACGTTATTACACTAGATATCCATTATTGCTAATATTTAGATAGGGAATTGTAAATTATGATAGAACCAAACTGTTAATAATGTCTTACATGGGGCCATTTCTTCAACTCTGTATACTAATTAACTCCAAGGTATTATAACTACAACAAAAATATTGTTAAGTTTAATATTAGTTTTGTTATTGTTAATTTAAGTAATTCTGTAAAATACTTGTATAGTTTTTTAACATGATAATAAATCAATTGATCTTTAGTAAATTTTTGTTTAATTCCTTTTTTTTTCATTACTGTATTGAAAACAAGAACAGGATAAATTAAAATAAGAAATTTAATATAAATAAAAAATGATATATTTACATTTACATACAAAGTTATATATTAAAGTTCTTTGATATAAAATAGTTTAGATTATTTTCACGCCGTTAGTTCAGGAGGCGCTGGGGTTAGTTCACAAGGCCTTGTAAATTCTTGGTGATATTCATGGATCCATTTATTTGAAACTGAAATTAAGATAATTTTTAAGTAAAACATTAAGAGTCTTATTCAAATAAAAAACGTTTACAAATTAATGTTATAATTTATTGAGGAAAACTTACCCCATTTGGAGCCAGCTAAAACTGGACAAGCGGCATGACGTGTATTTGCATTACCTTCACCACTAGGAAAAAGGTTATACCAAAATACAGCCGTTCCTTTTTTAGGCCATATTGCTGCTTTCAGATTTGGGAATACAGTAGCCCCACCTTGAGCTACATCACTCATCTGAAATATATAAGCAAAAATCATAATTTCAATTGATAATGGTAGTCAATAAGTGTGATTGTTACATGTTTTTAATGTTGTAAATGGTCTGTTGGTCTCTTGATATCAAAAATGGCAGTGACAAAATATTTCAAAGTAACATGACTTATTTACAAGAATCCTATAAGATTTAGTAAAAAGGAAGACTCTTTTAACCTATTGTAAGTATGAAATATCACAAACAAAATCGTCAATTTCTTGAAGTTTACTTCCTACCACCTAAACGTATTCCAGGGAAACTTTGCTGAAAACTTGTTTATCAATACAATTTTCATAATGCCTCAATGTGAAAATTGATTAAATAATTAAATACCTTTGTATCAAACATCCTCTAGCAAAAACAAAACAACCGCTGCATTGCTATAACATCTTCAAGACTTGAATCTGGAAAAACGAAGATTCAAAAATATTTTACACTTAACATGAGTTATTTTGATGTTCATATAACCTCCAACAAGATATATCATAAACACTACCTAATGACCACAAAGACAAATCACCGCAGAAACCTAATTACACTCAGTTCTAACAGAAATGAACTAGCCCTTTTGACAAACCAACAAGTTAAACATTATTAGTAAAACTATCTAATCTATTAAACATTAATATAAATCAAGAAAATGTTACTTACATAAAATAATACTGTTGCTACTCTATTACCCATTCCCATGGATTTAAAGGCATTTATTTCTCCTTTCTGAAAAAATAATTAAATATTAATTAAATATTTAATTTATTTTATAATTAAAATCCATCACAAATATTTGTTATTGTAAAATACTGTACTAATTGCGTTTTAAAAAGTTTCAAGTTGTAAAATTGGAAAGACTTCACTGGAAAAGTATCAGAAGATGTATTTTTAGCAGGAAGTATAAATGGTGCCAAGACTTATGTACGTTCAACATTATATCCAAACATATATGCAACATAAGCATCTACAATATACAAAGATCAACCATATGCTTGCGGTGTAGCACCGGAACGATTTTTTCAACCATTATTAATAATACCGTAAACTGTTTGAAAGATAAGAAAATACCACTATAGATACTTTTGAACTAAGACAAATAAATTGCATATTTTTACAAGGTTATTCAAAAAATACATCACTCTTTATTGGAAGGGTGTTATAGGGTTTAAATTATTTGACAGGACCTATTTCTCCTTATGGACACAAATACAAAGGGATGAACGAATTACCACAATAATAGGCATTAAAACATTTGATATAATGGGCTACTGTATATAAACTTTTTTTGGGTAAAAATTAATTTTTACCCAAAAAAATACTAATTTTCATAAACTTTGAAATTACAAGGAAAGACAAAGAAAAAAGAAACTTTACCCTGGCAAAATCATAATGTGGCTCGTAATGTCCTCCAATCCCATAATTTACAACTTGCAAATCTTCTGCACTTATTTGATTTAGCAATGTCATATCACCTACTCTTTGGCATATGTTTTTAATATGTTTGTGCTCTTCTTCTTTCAACCAAGCAGATTTACTTATTCTATAAGTAGCAGTTTCTAATTCTCCAGTCTGTGAATTTTGCACAGTTGCTCTCTGAAACTAAAATATAAATTTCAGTAATTTTGTAAATAATATACAACTAACTAGGACTTACTCTTGGTTGCGCCAACCGCTTAACTGTTTCAATTTCATTATCATACATAACGTCATGATATATAAGAATTTTGGGATCTGAATATGCTTCTTCCACCTTAAAAGGTGCTATTTTTAAAAACTTCAAATTATTATCAATATAATAACATTTCAATTGAGAACTTATTTCTATCGGAGTAGTAACTTCTCCCCTGCACAGCTGTTCATAAAGTGTACGAGATTCATCCCATTCTTGCGGTTGCTGATCATCAACAAATACATCTAAGTTTTCATCTCCTTTCCTTTTAATATTATTAGTCTTTTTCAATTCATCTTCATAATAAATCTTATTACCTAAAGCACGGCCATGTGTAGGAACTAATTCAAGTAATTTATTTGTTAAATCTAAAGCTAAAGGCAAGTTTCCTTGTTTAAACGAAGAAAAGGCCAAGTATTCTAAAATGTCACTTCTTTCAATTGTATCATTGCCGAAAACTCCAAGTCTAGCATCTGCCTCGCGCATCCACAATAATGTGTGGTAGTAATCTTCATTGTTATAAGCTTGCCTGCCAAGCTCAAAACAATCATTGGCAGTTAACTCGGAACTATATTTTATACCATTCAATTCACCCCTTGCTAAAGAAGAAGTATCGAGTTTGTAGGTATCTTGCAGTCTTGTGACAGCTACCGCTGCCCCATTTAAATCTTCCTGATTTGGGAATTTATAATCAGTTCTTGATTCAATATCGTTAACAAAATCTGCAGAACACAAATAACTTACAAATTGCGGCATCCATTTCATTGTTAATTTTTTCACCAACAAACTTACCTACACCAACATTTGTATTACTAAGTTCTTCAATTTTCTTCCAATCAGTTGTTAGGCGCTTAACTAATAAATAAGCATTTATTGGATTAGCTATGTAAGATTGAACATCTTTTGATGCCTCATCATGTTGGTTTTGAAATGTTTCATGGTACCTAAAATTTAAGTAGATGTTTTGCATTTAAATATAATAAAATGCTAGTTTTACCTTTGTAACAAAGACAATTTCTGTTCTTGAGCATGAATATAATTTTCCAAAGACTCTATAAGAAATGCTTCGGTTTCCAACAACTGCTCTAAGTCGACTAAGGCAGTATATACTTCGCCGTATGTTTTATTACATAAAAACAATATGCTCAATATATAAATGAATCTGCTCATCATTCAATGGTGAATCTAAAAATTAGAAATAGTATTTTATCACTTAATACAATAGTAATATTTCTTTATATTAAATTACTTTTGAGTTGTACCATAAAAGCAACAATTGAGTACAAAATTATTAGATAAAATTTTACAAGCACACTCTCTCTTAATGCATGTATGTGTACATATATAAAATGATGATTTCATGACAATCTTCAAGGCTAACAATTGCAGTGATAGCTAAATTATCTAAGTTTTATTAGTTACAAAACGTTAAAAGTGAGTGTAAATGTGTGGCTTAAAATAACATTTCAGAAATGAAGGTTGCATGAAAAGAATTGATTGCCTGCTTTACAATAGAAATTATATTTAACCAGCTAATCTTTCAATCAGTTATTGATCATTATTGTGATTGTATTACCAATTAATGAATTGTTTTTTTCTGTTAAGATAAAGATTCTTAATTAACATTACACATTTCCTTTAAAGTATAAATAACACTCTACTTACAATACAATGAAGTCAAGTAGCTAAATTTACAAATGTGTAAAGCTTATAAGCTTAGAGAATTGTGTTGATAATAGTCTGTTTAACTATCTAGTTGTGAACATTCTTTTATAAATGGAAAGACAATCCTACATCACATGACATGGAAAATGAGTCAATTAACAAAATTGTATGCATTCCTGCTTAAAAAATATTGGTAAAGATTGTTTGCAACATAACATGTATCTTATTGGTCAAATATAAACGAAACCCTGTCCACGGCGATTGCAAGTTTTTTTTTCTTCTCAGGTAAAGCACATAGTGTTTGCAGCTCAAATAGAACCTCTATTATATCTGTTGGTATAGTGACAAATCTTAAATTTAATAGTCATTAAAATTTACGACGATTTTTACTTACTCATAATACAAAAGAAAGTGCACACATAATATAAAATTTTGTATCAATATCAAAGGGCAACATAACTTCAATGTCAAATAAATGGCAAAAACATTGGTAGATATTTTGATGGTTGCTATAATATGGAAATCAACAGTGGTGATAAACTTATTTTAACATTTTTATTAAAATAATATGAAATAACAGTTCGCCAGAGTTTTAAACTAAAAGCCACTTAATTTTTGTATTTGATTATTAGCAATGTAAACTAGCATCAAAATTTCAAAGAAGTTTTTTCAAAATTTGGTGGTACATAGGCGAAATACATTTATAACGGGCTAATTTTCCAACAGGCTGTTTGATGAAGAAATATACCTTAACACAAGATCTTGGCACTCGATATTTCTATGTCATAACCAAAATTTTTACATATAACTGTCAAAAACTTCTTTTATTTTTTATTGACTCCATTGTTTTATATTGTCTTGATGTTTACATTAAGGAAATCTCCAAGATTTTCAAGAAATAAATAAAATTCTATTTACGTGATAACAACCTTATTTACTATGATAAAGCAAAACTTCTTTATGAAAATTTAAGACAAAACCTGTTACTTAAAATTCTGTTAATTTATATCTTCAAAGTACATGACTCAATTATTTTTATCATATTAAAAAGGATATAATTGACTTCAAATAAATTATCTAAAAATTTATTAAAAAAGTCGAAAATCTAATAAGAAATTTTCTTAATTTTTTGACCATTTTAATTAATTTTTGAGATAAAATATTTTTATCTTTATGCCGTAAATGTTGGATGATAGAAAAATCAGTCCAGCTACTTTGGAAGGATTAACTCATTTGAGAAAAATTTTGATATGTGCCATTTTTACAGGCAAGGACTGAAGCAAAATAATCAGAAAAAAAAATTGTGCCAAACTATTGTCACAACAATTAAATGCATTTAGCTGCAAACATACTTCAAATATGAACTGTTGTCAACATATCGAGCCATACAGCATAAACTTGATAAAAAACTACGATGTAGAATATAAAAATTTTGTGAGACAAAATTCTAAAGTTTTAAGTTATTTTTTTGGTACATTCAGTATTTTAAAATTACACTATTTTTTTTTAAATAAATAATACAAAACTATATACGTGCACATAATTAAATAAAAAAGTATCAATCATCTTAGTTTTATGGCATAGTAATTCAATCGATCTTTGTTTTCCCACACATTTGGTTAAAAAAAAATAAAATTACATGCTTCAAAAAATATATAGGAGATAATACGAACATCTGATATTTTATTTTATTGCTTTTGCTCCCAATAAATTTTATTATAGAAATAAAAAATTTATATTGAATATTTATTACTTAGCTTAATATTAATTTAAAATAATATTATTTATTATTTACATACGATAAAAAAATAATTACCCATAGAAAATAATATTGCATCAATTTCCAGCTATCAAAATATATTTAAATAATTTAAAAAGTAGTATGTAATGACGAATTAAAATTTTAATCAAAATTAGAATGTTATCTAATCAAAAAATATATAGAACAGTTGTGTATGTCACATATATAAAATTTTCAATTTTCTTTAAAGATTATGTTAATGTACAGAATAAAAGATATGCAAGATATTAATGGAAATAATCAAAATTAGGACGTTATCAAAATTAGGACAGTTGTTTATGTTACACATATCTTTGTGGGTTCAATAATTAAGAGATGAAGTTAATACAAAAAACAGAGGGAACTAATTTACATTAGAATGTTAACACACAATTTGATTTAACATTTGATAGGGATGACCTATTACACCATTATTACAGAATGATGGTTAATTAGTTTTAATATAATGGTGCATTGTTTCGTATCAATATCTAACATTTCCGCTTACGTGTTATCTCGGCTGCAATTTCTTAAAACTGCAGAGTGCAGTTAACAGTGCTTAAACATAAATTTAAAAATAAATATTTACGTGGGCCCATCAATATTTACACTAGAAAAATGTTTATACTTACTATTTAGTAACACTTAAACATTAACTATTGTAGTGAAGATTGGTTGTTGCAGGATTTAATGAATGTAAATTTATAGTTGAACAGAGCGACAGGATGACACATGTGGTATTTACATCAGCACATAAACCACATTACAACATAAACAAAATGATCTCTTTTCGATAAGTTAACTGTACTTTATATGTGACCGGGACTACACTGACATACACTCGGTTGTTCTGAATCTAGAATCGGTGCAGAATGCCGGGGATCCAGAGTGGAATGGGACCGGCACGTTTCCCTACCAATCGTTAATCGTCTTCTCCATCCACAGCCGCAGTTTACAAGCCGGCATGTGTATATGAAATTAACATGCATTTAATAAATATTCGGGTTTACATTTAATACAAAAACATTAATTTTAGCAATTCAAGAAAAATGTTAAATAACGAGAGTTAGCTAGTATCGAGCTAGTGGGTACTACAAGATCTGTAATACTATTTTGCTAAGATTATTGCAAAATCACGATTCAATAAATAACAATCAATAAAATTACGCGGATCTCTCTTTCAAAAAAAAAAACAAACGTGATTTCATCATACACCTTTGTTCATACACAATAATTCTAAGTGTGAATTGTGGGGGTAGCCCATTCTAAAGAACATTACAAAATTTATCGAAATGTCATGTCGACATGAAAATTTATAGGAAGATGTAGAAGATTCCATTTGAGTGAAGTTGTATAACGTTAGACGCTTAATTGTTATAATACAATGGAAAATTTGCATAAACATGTAGTAATATTAAAATAATGTTTGAAAAGGAAAAGTGCTAGTTAAACGTAAATAAATCCATTACTAAAATTATTTTTTTAATCTCTATCTTATTGCTATCTTTTTAATACCTCCCACAAGGAAAATAAAACGATAAAAAAAGTATCACTTTGAGTAGATTAATTTCCGTCGAAAACTACAGACCGACTGACGAACAATTTTTGTTTTTGGTTTTTAGGGAATCCTTCCTACAATTAAGTATTGCCATTCGCCGGAATGTATGATTTGCTGCATTACACTTTTAGACACCAGTTTCATAGATGTTAGAATAAGTAAATTAGGAGTTTAAATTTAAATGGAACTGTTACTCAACTTAAGAAAATAACCTCAATAATTGTTTATATAAGCGTTATACAAATATACATAGAAATATAATTATTACAATGTTGTAACATACTAATCGGTCATTATATGTACATATTTTTAATAAATGACATAGGTGCATCTGTTTATTTGATTACTTCTGTAAATATACACGAGTAAATCTAATACTCAAAAAATAGAATGTACCAACACAAACATTTTATTGTGGAAACAATTAATGGCTATCAAAAGAAATTCGGAACTTTCTCGGGTCGTTGGACTCTTCATAATGGATGGATTTATGACTGCTTCGCAATTGAAACTATTAGTAGTGCAAACTAAATATAACTTATTAATTCCCTTCATTTTTAGTGCAATCATTATGGTAGTTATAATTAAAAACTTAAACATTAATTTAACAGTTTATTTGTATATGGTGACAATACCTTAAAAATGCACTCCATATTTTAGCATTTGCCATCTGTAAATATCTGTCCTTATAAAGAAAGAATAGGCTTTGCTTGGCCTTAATATTTACAACCATTTAAGAAACTAATTAAAAGAGAAGTTTACGGTAATATTGGTCAGTTCGAGTCAAATATATCAAAATATCGATGTATTTCATTTTTTCTTTCGGTTAGCAACATAAGTAAATATTTTGAAAACAATAGGCGCAACAGACAAATCAATATCGCGTAGTAAATGATTCATAGCTGTTAGAAAAAATATTTTATTTTCTTATGAGGGTTGACTCAGCGAAAAACTAGCTAAAATATGCAAATGCAGAATTCGATCATTATCATTATAAATTATCATATAACATATATTTCTAATATACAAATATTACAGAAATCTATGTTATCATTTGCATACCTACAATCGATTAAATACTAATTTTCTATAATTTATTTAATTGAGAATAATCAATCTTCCGAATAACTTACATTACATTAAATTTTCCAAAGAGCCCTAAGCGCGCTCGTATTTGTACGGTAATTTAAATAATTAGTTGTTAATTCGAGGACTGCCTAAATATATTTGCTTACCAAAACAGAATCGTCTAATTTACTGACCTACCTTGTACTTGCGCACCTTTATATAAATAGCATATAGATTCGCCCGCATAGCGTCCGATATTTTACTTTTTTGTCGTGGTCGCGGTTCTTATTAAACTAATGTGCTTTATTGTTAGTAATTATTTAATTGTGTTCTGTTGCCGCCACTCCATTCTTTAAAGTGCTGAATTCTTCAAATCTTTACTTAAATAATGCCCATTGTATAACAAACAACTACCTAAATATTTTTCAAACTTGCAGGTAATATTGATTTGCTTAATTACCAATTTATTTTGTATATATCTGCGAATTTTAACAGCGCAAAAACAAATTTTCTAGTGTGCCAAGTTTAATCTTGCTAATAGCGCATCAACATTAATTTTTGCTAAAAATTAAAATACAATATAATCTCCCAAATATAGGTCATTGCCATCTGTTTGTACTTATGAGCACCGTTTGAACTATAGCTTTGTTTAAATTTAAACCCAGGATTACAGTACTGCACTTTTGACCGTCTTCGTGAACATTCGATTGGCCTTGCGAATGATAGTTCGCTATATGACTGTAAAATTTTCAATTTAAAAAGTACATTTTTACTTTGCTATTTTGATCGTGTAAAAATCTTACTGATGCCAACATTCTAAGTCCTTGAGTATCATTTTGTTGTGAGAACGAAATCAATTAAGTTCTGCTAATATTTGATTGTAACAAATGTAAGTTATAATTAATTAATAAATGTTTTCTGCGTGTAATATAAATTAATTATAAAAAAAACATCAAAATTTTGGATAAACAACCCCAAAGATTTAAAGATCACGCAGATTTCATTTTATGGCATTTTCTCGCGCGACGCGAATATCAAGTGTAAAACAGGACATTGTAACGTGTATACAATCTCAGTTTAATCGACATTTGGCTTAAATAATCGAATTATTTCATTTATAGTACCGATGATTTTCATTGATTCTACCTAAAATTATCTAAAAGTAAAATATGAAAAAAAAATAGAATTATGTGTTAAGTGTTACGCGAGGTTTTTTGCTCATCCACTATTTTTGTGGCAGATTTAAAGAAAATTATGAGAAGACATTTTAGTCACGTATCAGCTAGAATAGTGTACGTATTGTACACCCTGATTTCTACATATGTCAGAAACCATGAACCAATAATTAATGATTTAGCTGCTTTGCAAACTGCATTAAACTGAAATCATGGTCAATACTTGTTGGTTCGACGTCTACATACACAATGTTATTTGTTTAACACTTGTATTTTATATACCCAATAATTTTAGCCTAATAAAAAATTCTAATAAATAAAATTTTAAAGCAAATTTAACATATGTTTGTATATATTTGCAATTATTATTAAATAGAACTAATTATTATTAGAAGTAGAATATGTCCTAAATCCTGCATGTACAATTCTTTAAGGACTAAAAATCTGCCAAGATGAATTTGATGTTCAGGAAGAACTTTAAGGAATCCAGATCTGGTGGAGGAGGTGGAAAATCTGGCAAAGCAGGTGCTGGACGGCACTCAAATAAACGATCTAGCAGGGAATCTGGATACACACCCATTGAAGAATTTCATTATAGAACCCATTTATTTTTTAGTCCACCTCGACAAAATTTTGGAGACGATGGAGAAGGTAATGAAATTATTCATTATTCATTACACATACAGTACAATAAAATCTGTAAGTTGATTGCTTTTAGAACGATGCGGTCCTATGACTGGAACTGAACAAGGGCAACTACCATCACAAACACCTTCCACTTTAGAATCTGATATGCCGCAACCATTAATTGTTAGAAGTCCATCAGTTTCACTAATGAAATGGCCTTCAACATCTATGAAAACTACTCCTACCCGTCAGGTACTTTTTTCTAGCTGTACTAATGTATTGCTTACACATTTTTTTAAATAATTGTAGACAAATGGTGACAATCAACTATCAGAATCATCACATGCACTAGGAGGATTAGACAGAGACTGCTTTATTATACCGGTGCACAGCTTAGAAAGATTTCTTCCAGCTGGAGTTCCGATGCCAGTAGGTAAAATACTAATATGTAATTAATTGACAAATTGGAAAATATAATCTTTTCAGAAATCATCTACAAATGGCCAAGTTGAAAAGAGAGTTCAAGCAGGTTTGCATGTTATGGAGGTATGTAATTATCATTTAAAATATTTAATCTAATTTGAATAAATTTTAGGTACCTGATCCAAAGTTATGTATTCTTTGCCATTTGATGAGCCCTCTAGAACCATTAGATCCTTCGTTGGAATCACCTCTTATGCAGCCATTGTTAAAACAAAGATCGACAGCGGAAGAATTAGTAACAGAAATAGCACAAGCTCGAACAGCTATGACAGGAATGTTATTAGCTAATATGGAAAAAAATTGTGAGTAGAGTAGCATAGTTAAACTAAATTTGACTTTATTGATTTTTAGGTGAATTCCCGTTTATATCGTATTATGTGATAAACAGCTCACAAACAAATCCTGTGATGTTTTATAATAATATGCGCACTGCCAGTATAAATAAGTTTGATCCAAGACTAACAAGGTTTACAGCTGCCCATACTTTAGACCTGTACTCGGAAGTTGCTTCTATATGTAGACCTCCTATAAATGAAATAGGGACTTCTCTAAAGAAAACGCATACAGATGCAACTGGTTATATGGTTTCTGTTTATAAAGTATTTGAGGGTGATGATAAAGAAAATTTTGAAAGACATTGGTTGTATTGGACAGGAGCAAGAATGATATATAGATATCTTCCTACAAGGGCAGGGTTAAGAAAAATTACTTTGCACAAGTCATTAAGTCCTAAAGGTGATAAAATGTACATTTTAATTTGTGAATGTGCAAATTTATTAGAAGATGTGACAGTATGTGCCCTTTTATTACCAGCTCTAAGAGCACGTTTAACTGGTTATACCGGGATATTCAGACCAATACAAACATTTTAATAAAAATATTTTTACACTTTGTGTGAATTATGTACATACTTTGCATATCAAATTGATAAATGACAAGGCACAATAATTTATTACTCATTAATTTTTCTTGTTTGTTGTAATATAAACCTTTTGCGGAATAATATACTTTAAATATTTAAAATAATAGAATGCAGAATGTCTTATTTTAGTAGTTTTAAGCAAAGCAGAAGCTTTGTTAGTGATACTACTAGTTTAATACATATTTTTCTTGATAATGTTAAAAAATGCCTTAAAATTTGCCTTTTGAAAGTCACTGATTGTGATAGTACATGTAAGTACAAAATATTAAGTTTGATAAATACTATGTGCGTCTAAACCTGCAAGTGCCTGTTATATGAGACATCTTCAGATTTTAGTGAAAAAATTTCTTTCAAAGTTTATATTTTTTTAAGATAGTTGAGGCCTTACAAAATTAGTACTACGTATAGATAATGGAATAAATGGAGCACATACTTTTTGAATGCATGCAGTTTCATTCTGTACTTTTTGTTGTCATGTTGTTAATTACATTTACCTAAACAAATACCCAAGTAATCTTATAATGGGCAATATATTATTAGCTAGTCCAGTCAAAATTAATGATGTAAGTTCCAGAAGGAATTTTAATTCTTCTCAAATTAGGACAAATATTTTGTTTTTTGATAGATAGTGATAC
This sequence comes from Enochrus cinctus, assembly GCA_033557785.1. Classification (NCBI taxonomy): domain Eukaryota; kingdom Metazoa; phylum Arthropoda; class Insecta; order Coleoptera; family Hydrophilidae; genus Enochrus; species Enochrus cinctus. Next base: position 5,873 of record JAUIMW010000007.1, on the reverse strand, counting down.
AAAATCCAAATCATAAAAATGAAACAGTGTTAAACAATAACAGTCTTCCTGGACAAAATTAATTTGAAAGCTCAGTAGGTTTGAAAATTATTGTTTTGTGTTGAAATGAGTCCTAACATTATATATATATATATATATATATATATATATATATATAAAATATATGCGGAAGCATATAAAGTTGCATATGCTGAAGGAAATAAGAAAGCAATAAAAATTTTGTGACTGGTTGATACTAAAAATTCAGATGTTATATGATAAACATTTAATTATTCATAATGCCATAAGAAATGATTGAGTAATTTCATACTACTGCATTTAATAATTGGTTGACAATTGTTTATATGAATATTTAATTTTCGGTGAAATGGTAAAATAATTTATGTACCTATGTATATATTATATAATATAATGAGTATGTTAGATAATTATGACCAAAGAATTTTTAGTGCAAAACTAGGTTTTTATGGAGACATTTATTTTTTTATGATTTCTTTTGTAGAAATGAATGTGCTTTAATCATTTGATTTGTAGAAAATCTATAATACTCAATATAGTTAGAACTGGTTTTCGCACAAGTTTATAGAAAAAGCTTTAAAAAACTGATGTTTCCTTTTTTTCTGTATTCCAAATTTACAAAAAGCTTTAAAAAATAGAAATAAAACAGTGTGTGTTGGTATAAAATAATTAATAAATATTTGATTTTTGGGTTTAATTTTATTTATTATTGTTTTAAACTGCATTTGTTGTTTTAAACATAAAAAATATAATCATGAAATCACTATTTTTGCATACATCAAGTGAAATGACAATGTTTGTCCTCACCAAACTTCATTCCATATTCCACTTTTATACCATACTACCTTTTATATAATATTTTTTTAAATATACTTTACTGTGTTTTACCACTGATTTTTATATCTTATGTATCCTTGTAACATGAATTAAATTTAGAAAATCGCTAATAATCATTATTTAAGCATAATATTTTATCTTAGTTATAAAAAATATACATATACATATTTTTATGTTCCATTTGTGCACAGTTAGATTGATTCACACTATATTAAAGAATTTTGGAATCTATTTACTTACAAAAGGCTAAATGTATAAATATAATTTGATTTATAAAAATCATAGTTTTTATTTAGCATTTCAAATAAAATAAATAAGTTTATCTTACAATACATTATACATCTCCTTTCGACTCCTTGCTTTAACAATTGTGCCAAAACAAAAGGGAATTGTTAGTCAAATAGTGGGGCTATAAAGCACATAAGGGTGCGCTTACACCTTTGCCCCAGAACATCTTACAAAAGATTTATAGCTTGGGCCATTAATGAAACAATGCCATTGTTCAGATGACTGAACCACAATAGCAATAGAGACATTTTTATGATACCTTGTACGTATTCTAATTTGTTTATTTTTTGTTAGAAAATGTTACTATTGTCTATGTGGTACTCAAATACTCGCGAATCTGTTACATTTTCATAACTGAATTAACTGCTTAAAAGCACTCTGATCACTTCCCCTGATCACAAATTATGGCAACAACTCAACCTAATATTTTGTAAGCGGGAATGTTACGTACTATTACACCAACATTTTCATACCCGCAAATAAATTTCTACTTTTATTGTAGTGCAGCTGCTCACCAGATAATTCACTAAAAATTAAGATACAAAATCTATCTGCAGCATTAATCTTATGTACGTTACTCTGGAAAGATTTTAAAATGTTATCATTTATGCCAGTTTTAAATTGTAATGTGCTAATTTTTTTAATGCCTTACCGATGGAAACTCTATGTTTTATAGGAAGAAACGGTATACCTTGGGTCCTCACTTAAAAATAGAAACTGCTAATGCTTTTTCTTTGAGAGTACAGCGTTCACTGGGCCCTGTGGATCCATTATTTCTTATTTACATATCAATAAACATCTTAATAGCCCTAGTAAATGAAAAAAAACCTCTTCGTTAGGTATAACTTTTATTTCCTATCGAAATTCTTTGAACATATTATTCAATGCCGATTTTTATACATATTACCTTTTCATTTTCCGTCATACTAGAAACATTTTTTTTTCTAATTTGAATTAAAATGTAATGGCTAGACGTAGATAACATATCTAAACTAACAAAGAAGAAGAGAAATGAGATTTATCCTCTTCCATAATCGTTTCGTTTTCACCGACGGATGGAGCATTGTTTTCTTCATTACAATTAAATTTTGGACACTGACCCTTGCTTTAATATCCTCTTTTCTGCCCTTTCCCAATAAAATCATACTTTTTTTAAAGATTGTGGGGCGTCCCATAAATAAAAAAGCTAGTCTCTTCTCCACCAATCAGTTCTTTCATTTTTGTATTGGTAGGAGATATTCGCCCGCTGCCAATATAGCTTTGCGTGTGAATGTCTCTTATTGAATCAAATCGCAGCAAAATCACGTTCGTTTACTATCTCATGGAAGTACTATGTCCCATCTTTGTCTTAAAATTATTTAGCAAAAACCTACGCAGTTCCTTAGTACATAAATGGCTACCATGGTCGCGTTCAGCCCTTTAAATATGCTATCAATATTCAAAGATTCAGCCACTCCAGCGCTGAGACTCAGCCGTACTAAAAATAACAGCTGAGTTACAGCGTTTTCTCTCAACGACCGTCATTTTTTCCATCCAACTGAACGACGTTGAATTGATTCAGTACAGTGCCGAGATAGGCTAGGTGCAAAAATATACGTTTTTTTAAGTTATAAAAACTTCACTGAGTGACGTAGTAAATTTGATATACCCTCCTATATAAAATATAATTTTTTTCAACGAATTCGCCATTTGGAGAATTGGTCATTCAATAAATTTGAAATTTATATAATTTTTTTTGCATACATTAATTGAAAAAATATTTTCAATAATAAGAAATTAAAATTGTTAATTCGTTTTCAATGTAACTTTCATGAGAATATTGAAACATCTTTTATAATATTATTTTTTAAATGAATACTAAAACAAAGGATAGAACCAAAACAGAAGAAAAGTACTTGTCACTGCAATAGATGAAATTTGTTTTGAAAAATAAACAATTTTGTTACTATGACTATGTTTTAGCGTCGCCTCTTTTTGCGCCCTCACGAGTGGGACAGTGATGAAAATTGGTACTAGCATGACCATGTGGCTCCGTTTACGGCGTAAACTTTACTATCAGTCTCTACTTGTGTCTGGTGATAGAAGTCGAGCTCACTGTGACGTAAGACTTTGTGACACATAAGCAGTATCCTAAAAGTAAATTACTAGAAATTTCTTAGCACCGAATACCGAACTTTCTGAATGATACTCGGCCCGATCACATACAAGCATATATGCAATTAGAAATATATAAAAAGTAATTGATCAATACTTGCGGACTTATTCTATATAACAGGAATTAAATTTTACATTTACAATTTATCTTTACCAATAATTAAGGTGCTTGCATTTTTTAGCCATTAATCGAGGTTTGCTAGAAACTCGATACTGAGTGTCTGTTATTAAAATTAACAATGAAGAATTTAATATTTTAAGGTTATACTTGACAGTTGACATTTTTCTAGTAGCATCATAGGTTATACCAAAAAAAAGTAAATTATTAATACAAACAAAATTTATTATAAAATGTTTTAATACACAAGCAATCAAATAAATACTAAAATATGTTTTACTTACTTTCAAATTGAAATTAAATTTTACCAAATTTCCAAGATACTAGAAGTCTGACGGGAGATATTTAAAAAAGAAGAATCAGGAATACGTTAGCTCACGCATGTCAACATGAAGTTCAAATTAAAAATAATTAAATGAATGTTCGTGAAGTGTTTTTAGCAACTAATAACATTTAATAACTATAGATCTTAATAAAAATGAGTGCCTTACCTATAAGTGATGAAGCTCTTGCTGAGAAACTGAGAATGGACAACATTGATCAATTCAATATACTGGTTAAAATGCATCTTTCTTTTGTACTAGATTTACATACAGATGAGTAAGTTTAAAAAAATATAATTAGGACATATATTAACACCTTAAAATTCCAATATTTCAGCAATGAATGTTTGTCTGAAAAAGGGAAACCAAAAAAATGGAATTTTGTTCCGTTTACAAAGAAATCAAAGAACCGTGGTATAATGGAAGGAGCTCCGTTAACACAAGAAGGAATTTGTGTTGTATATCAGCTAATAGAATTTCTTAAACGTGAACAAAGTAAGTGAACAATATTACATTTAAGTCATAAAAGATTTATTAGTTAAGCTAAGTGTAAATATATATGTATGTATGTATGTTCAGAAAAGTGTTCTTTATCTAAATGTACAGTTATTGGAAAGTGGAAACAAATATTTACAGATTTTTTGCAATGAATACTGGAAACAATATACACGGTGATTCCTGGCAAATTGCAAATATTTGTATCTCATATTGTTTATTTCTTTCATCCGAATTGTGGAGAATTTCTGACGTGACATTGAAGGAATTTTTTACCCTCTACATATCTGTTGTAAAGTTCGACCTTGTTTTTACAAGGTACAGTGTTTTTTGTAGGGAATTTTTGGCTCCCTTTCTTCAAATCTTCGACTTGACATTGAAAACTTCCATTTGTTTGTACATTTGCAAGTGTTTTTAAAAGTGAAAACAATGTGAATTTTGTTCAGTAATTATTTTACTTGCATTTTCTTGAATAATACATGAAATGATTTATTACCCTACTCCTATTTAACACTGGTACTTATGTGAATATAAACTTTAAGTAGACATTTTACTAGAAAGTATGTTTAGAAATACAAACAAAGAATTTATTTTTGTTCGGTTGTGGTTTAATTGATTTTGTTTAACAAGGTATATAAGATTCTTCAGAAATTGTCATAAGAAACCTATAAATTGAATTGAATTTGTGTTTATTTAATTGTATCTCTTCACAAAACTCCTACACTAATGGTTGGATCCTCCGAAACCCTATCCAAAATTTCTTCTTCAAGGTTTTCCACCTTTTGGGTTTTTGATGGCCCACCACTGTACCTTTTTGAGGAGTTATACAGTAGGAATCCCGAATTCTTTGGGCCAAAAATGTGAAGATACTGACGATTCGGAAAACGTTCCTGGTAGTCTTTCTATTGCTGCAGCTATTCCACGCACTTTGCCATAAATCATAATCATATCGAAATACTTCATTGTTGTAAATCACACCAGCTATAATACACAAAACTCAAGAATGAAAAACACAAGTACACACGCTCGCTGTGATACATACCTCCTACAGAGGATTGGTATTAGAATGGTGAGGACGTTTGTTTTGCCGGTGCATCCCCTGCTAGTACCGGCACTTCTAAAACAATTATCTGTCCTTTTTAAGTTGATTTTTCCTGCTTTTATTGGAACCAATCGACAATTTTCTATTAATAACTTTATTTTTTCATGGACTTTCTATTTCTCAAGTTTTTTTGCAATATGTCAGGAAACAGGGTGTATAATGTAAATAAATGAATGTATTTTATACAAGGACTTTGGTTTATGTATTATACTTAAATATAGGGTGCAAGGAACTTGTGTACATTAAATTCAACATAAAAATCATTGATATTTTTAAATTCGTTGGCAGCAAAAAAAGTTGACTTGTACACCTGCGGAAAATATGCATTGACATGCAATGTAGATTTTCAGAACTTAGAATCGCCACTGCCGATCCTAAATTTTTTGTAAAATTAATGTACTGTATGCCCTGTATGTTCTATACTGTACAAAATAGATTGTACGAGCACCAATCACTATTTTGAGTAAAAAATGAAAGAATATTTGAGTGCCTATAAAGTATGCACAATTTAAGTATTAGACAATGAGCCTTGCATCGA
>JAUIMW010000006.1:0-52629 GCA_033557785.1 Enochrus cinctus | reverse complement strand
CGCAAATTCGAATTCTAGAACTTCCAGATTTTCGATGCGTTTCCATTGTGTTCTTCGGTCGGAAATCGTTCGTTACAGTATAATAGTAGAAACTATAAAACGAGTTTATCAATACATAATCGGGACGTTGGAATATTTATTTAATTTATTTATAGAAACCGAAGTAATATCCTATGCTGACGATACGGCCCTCGTCGATGTAAATAATGAAACACAAAACTTTATAAACCATTATCAAAGTATTAATCTCAATTTCTCGCAAATCCTTAAACCTTGGGATGACCAACCTTCATTTTTTTGCTAAATTTTCGCAGTGTAAATTCCATTTTAAATACTTATCCAAAGTAATTCTCAAATATCGAAAAGTGTTGACGTGCTCCAACTTCTCCCCATCTCCACATATACTATTGTAGGAGTGAATGTCATAAATTTAAATCTAGAATATCATTGATGTAAGTGATAAATAGTAATGGAGCGAGAACAGTGCCCTGCGGTAATCCAGTTTGAGTGGTTGTTACTGAACTTTTCGTATTATTAATTATTGTTGATTGTTTACGCTTATAAAAATAATTTGAAAGAATGGCATGAGGAATTCCTCTAATGCCCATACACTCTTGTTTATCCAGAAGACGATCATGCCGTGCAGTATCAAAAGCCTTTATTATGTCTAGAAAAATGACTAGAGTTTTTTTTTTTGTTCAATTAAAATTGTCCATTACAAGACTGAAAATCGGTTAGAGCAAGTAGGGCATCTTCAATGGAGAGTCTGGCTCTGAACCCAAATTGGTTAGGTGACAATAAACTACGAGTATCTAGAAAAATTATCAACCTGGACTTGAAACATTTCTCAAAAATTTTGGCTAAGCTGCTTGTCAGTGATATTGGGCGATAATTTGCACATATGCGAATGCTGAAATTTATTTGCAAGATCCATTCCTATATTGGTAAAGTATTGATTGAATGAGTTAGCTATATCTTATTTATCAGTAATTCTATTGGCTCCATCACACATTTCATTAATGTTTAACTCTGAAGGTTTATTGCATCTAGTAGCTTTGTTAATGATTTGCTAGATTTGTTTGTTGTCCATGATCCAGGGCAGACTTGCGGTCCTCGGATGGTAAAGCACAATTATTATTTTGCAGCATTATCGTGATTATGGTGATGAGCAGAGATCCTGCGAGAGGGAGTCTTCTCACAAGAGTGGAAGAAAGCAAGTTTGATTCTTATATTCAATCCAAGCAATCAGGCAGAACCACAGGCGAAGAGTTTTAGACCGCTCTGCATGCTTGGCTCCTGGGGAAAGGTTATGGAGGGATTAATAGGTATAAGAATAGGAGAAGGGTCAAAAAAATTAAGGTCTGTCGAGTGGGCAGCATGGCTTCCGAGCGGTGAGGTCGACGATCATTGCACTGCGTGAGATCGTTGAGCTAGCAGAAGCAGAAAAACAGAAAATTCAGAAAACCAGGATAGAAACTTAATTACTAGATATAGTTTTTTGTAAGTTTGCAAACAATTTGTGAAAAAGATTTATTAAAACAGAAGAAGAAGACAAATGATGTCTTGAGAAATATTGTTCCATTTCTCCTGAAGCTGTTCCACTTAGGTCTGAAGTGTATTTGCCTATAGTCGATCTTGCAATCTTCTTCCCCTGATTTTGAACCACTCTTGCAGTGTGTTTTGAACTAGGTGCAAATTTAGATGTTTTTGCATCTTAACCAATTCAACAGTTATCAGCTTTTGCAACCTTTCAATATTTTCAAGTGACTTTCAATAGATTTTACCAGATTTCAGTTTCTGAGAGAGTTTTGTAGCCCTTAAAAACAGAATCCATACCTCATTTTTAATTTTTTATTATATTTACCAGATTTTGCAACTGGTTGACTCATATTATTCATACATGCGAATATGATCCTCCAAAGTATCTTGCAATACTACCGCAGCATAGCTAGCAGGTTTTCTATTTTTACTAAAATTACCCTGAAATTTTCTGATTCAAATTTTTATATTTTCCGTTTGTTAATTAAACATCTGACCAAAATAACACTATCAAAAACTATTTTTTTTTTTCAAAATGGTACTTATTCCAGTTTTAAAAAAAGTACTCAAATATTATGTTAAAAAGTACAATAATTTTTTTGTTTTGTTTAGGTTTCTAGCAGCAAGGAAATGAAAAGAGAAGAGTCGACAGCGTAGCAAGAATAATTATGTTCATCTTAAATATTAATGCAACTGATATTGTTTTATAGACTCTCAATAAAAACTGTATTTCTTCGTATATTTATTTTATTTGTCAAAAATAACTATTACCATATTATTTTTACCTGTAGTTTAATGTTGTTGATATACCTATGCTGTAGTGTAATATCCTGTTCGTCAGAAACATCTTTGAAGTAAACATCTAAGAAATAATAATTCTGTAAATTTTTAAAGACTGCTTCTTCTGTTTGCAGATGACACCAGTCTGATGGCGACTGGAAGAACTCGGTAGGTGGCATGAAGAGGACTATTGAACGCAGAAAAATCTGGTTTAAAAACAACTTCAATTGTCATTTTTGTTATTTTTTTATGTCTTTATGTGTCTTTTCTTTATTATTATTATAAGAATTTTCTTGTAAATGACCTCCTGTGAAAGAATTATTAAATAATAAACATCAATATCCATGATTAAAGTCATAATCATAATTTTTGTTTTCAATCTCCTAGAAAATTTTCTATTTTGGAGTGCATTTCTTAGTTTGCTCTTGACTAATTTCTCTGCCAATTTCTGTTTCTTGATTTATGATTTCCTCAACATTACTGGCTACGAACACCATTTTTTCCATGTATCCAAGATGTTTCAATTTTGTACCATTGATATTAAGTGCTAGTAGGTACCTAATTGCAATGTTTCTATATATTACGACTTAACATTTACTTTAATTGTCCAACCTCATATCTGCATCAACTATTTACAAGATATCTGTTATCGAAAGTAGTAAAACTACTCCGAAAAAAAAGTAAGTAAAAGATGCAGCCTTTTAATTTTTTTTTTAAGAGTTATCGATTTATAAGGTTTCGGTTTGGTTTAAACGTTATAAAAAAGTTTCAATTTTTATTATTGAAATAACTGCCTTATTAAATTATTTTTAATCGCCAAAAGGATTTATATGATGTAAATAATTAATTCTAAACCATGTAGGTAAGTAAAAAGTCAAGTAATACATACATAATATAGGAGTAAATTTTCCTAAAAATTTTCAAAATTAATTTTGATAATTTAATTCTTATCCTACAGTATAATTATTTAAACTAAAGAAACAGGATTATAACAAAAAATCCATTTTTTTTAATCAATTAAATTAATTTACTTTCCAAGTTTCCTCTCGCATATTACCTGCTGTCACATCTATCACTATATATACAAGTTTAAAATAATTATCTTCAAGATTGGATGGGGTGGCTGTTTTGTATCTTCAAACGCCACTGGAAGCGAGACGGTGTGCCCGCCTTACTGCCATTTTTCCTCCTTTTGTATACGCAACGAGATCGCTCGGATACGTCAATAAAATTAGGGTTCCCAAAGGCGGGAGACTTGGGCATACTTTCAATTTTAGTAAATTTTCGGAAATGCGCATTCATATGATCTTCAGCGCGCTTCGAGCCCCAAAGCTGAGGTCGGAAGCCTTTATAGGAGTTCGATAAAAATTTATTAAATGTAAGTTCAAAAAATTGGAAATGCGCATGCGAAAACTTCAAGCAGTAGAGGTGGAATTTCATCTTCGAGGTAAAAATTGTCACAGAGGGTGGGTCCACGTACCGAGGTGATCAGACGCACAGAGCCACCAGTTTACTGTTATTAAAGGGGGGGGACTGTCAAAATTTTCTCTGAAAATTAAAAAAAGACGTCTCGGAGAAGACACGTCCGCCGCCGAAACCCGAAGAGACCCCTTTCGAGAACACCGCGTCCCCCACACACCGTAGAATATCCGGGGGCCCGGAGACCGACACAATGCCCCCCATATGTCCGCCGAAGTCTAGAAACTTAATAACCGGAAATTCAAAACGAAATTTTTCTATTAATCTTTAAACATGTAGATTTTGATCTTGTACATATGGTGATCAAGTAAAGCATGTGATGTACAAGAGGTAACTAGCAACAGAATAAAAACTAAATATTTTTAAAAAAAAGTGGCACTGATTGAGTAATGCAAATGTTATACCAGGGAATATATTAATATAGAAACTATGCTCACAATTCTTAATATACTTACCTCTTATTTAATATCTCTCACTTGTCTCCAAGTTTTGTAATTAACTTTTATTTATGTTATAATAAAGTTATAAATTTTTAATACTTTTTTATCACTTCTTGGTGTGAGATGGATAAGGCAGTCAATTAGTTAAAACAGTAGTAAATAAAAAGAAAGAAACAAAAGGAAAACGTAAGTAATTCTTTGAACGATTTACTTAGAAAAAATAATAAACACAAGTTAAAATATATATATAATATAATACAGAATGTAAATATATTAAGATGTAGACAGTAGAATAAGTTTAAATCTTTATTGCAAAATTATGTTAACAACTGGATATTTTATTATATTTTGAATTGGGTTTAATTTACAGTCTATTTACTAAAACATTAAATTGAAAATAGCCGAATAGTCTGAAAACAGGGTTTGAGACATTAAGTAAAGTAAGATTTAAATATATTTAGCATTTACTTAACTTACAATATGCAATCATACATAAGATGGATTATACCTACAGCCAGAAAAATATCACCACATATTTTAAACTACACTTGAGTTCTAGAGCACGACTGCATTCTACAAGTATGTTTTGTTGTCACTCGTAAATCGAGTCCACATTTTGCCTCTTTGTTAAAACAGTTTAGATAGAATGTACGTAACGGCTAAAAATGGGGTGTATAAAACATTCTAATCGTACATAGAAAATTAAAACTTGTATAAAAACACCACTTTCGATACTTCCTTTGTACATTTATTTAATTATAATAATTATGTGACATATATAAAGCATTCGCACAGTAATACCAAACATGAAAAGAGAGAACTGAGGTGCTCAGGAAAGTAAAGGGAATAACCACCAGACCAGGCAACTCAAGAGCTACAGTACTACCGTACTCTATTATTCAAATAATAAATACATAAGTAACATGAATTGTTTAACATTTCCAGAAAGACTTATGTTGCTTAATTTACAAAATGGTACATGGATTACACTAAATGGATTTCATTTTATATTTAGCAGATATATCTCTGCTTTTTCTCTTTCTATATATATATATATTTATATATAGTCTGCTCTCCTAAAACGTCCGTGCGTACACACAATTTATCGACTCACTTTTGAAAAAGCACCGCGCGCCGTACCATTCATATCGCACCTATCACACACTCCACATCTCAATTATCATTTATATTTATTTCATGGTAAAGTTAAGAAATAATCACGCTATACATAAGTTTGTCTGTACACCAGTCCAAGGCCGCGAAATATCTACAAGGGGATGATTAGCTGTGGGATATCTTGTACAGTACTTTGGATAGTAGCAGCGCCACTTGTTGGTCTAATATCTGGCTCATCACAAGGGCAAGTAAACGAGACTCTTGCTGAACAAGCAACGCTCTGTTGTCTGGATGTTCAGCCAAAAATACAAGTGTCGAAGCAGCTCTCCTCAACATATCCAAACTGGTTCCCATGGAATCAGGGTTGTCTCTCAATGCTCCAATACCATGTTGATTGGCTACTCCTAGAGCACTTTGTTCAGCTTGTTCTATAAATGCAACCAACAGAGAAACGCACGGTTGTTGCGTCGCAACTATTCGCGCCATTGCCGAATCGGCAGCTGCCATATAATGCAACAAATTTATGGAAAATTCCCGAAGTACTTGATCTTCCGATCTACAAAGGTGTTTTGTTAGCACCGCACACAATCTTTCTAGTCTAGAATATGGCGGGGTGGCAATTACAAGGTCCACATTGTTGTTTGTCACACATAATTTACAAAGGGCTTCTAGAGCTAAGCGTTGCGGCGACAGTAACGAAGATGGACCTGCTGAAGGGAAAGGATCTTGGCCTTGTGCTGATGGGCATATGGCCCAATGAAGCAGTCCGTCCAATAAGGGCCTGGCTACCTGCTCCGGGTATTGATCTAGATCGATTTGACCAGCTATGTTCGCTATTGATACTAACATGTTTTCACGAATTTGAAGTAAGAAATCCCACCACCATTCACTTTCACCCTGTAAACTGCTGCATGAATCGGCATCCTCCTGAAAAAATAATATTGTCATTAGTAATGTTATCTTTATTGAGATATATATTGTTTACATTTAAATGTGTTATTTGAAAAAAAAATTAACTTCTATTGAAATTTGATTTGTTCTGAAGTTAATGTGATTTTCTTATTGTATTTATATTATTTGTAGTAAGTTCACAATTATAACAACTAATTCAGAAAAATTTGAATTGATCTTTATGCATAATGGCCTTATTGTATAAAGTAGTATTTATTAAATACTGCAAGAATGGACTGACATTATCTTAAAAGTAGAAATAATTTATAACTGCCTCACTCAATCTAATTATATATTGTAAATAAAAATTTTGCAAATAAACTTAATATATAATTCAATGTTGTTCGAGATTTAATTGAAACTAAAACTAAAATTAATAAATATTTACTTTTTCTTAACACATTAATGTGAGTTTTAAAATAAATATATTACTCTCTGTTTACAAGTGTGTTCGAATCATAATATTTAGATGAATTGCTTTTGAATATGAGAGTCTACTCGTTACCCATCTATAAAGATTACATTTTATACTAAGAGTTTATATATAATCCATCATAACATATATATTTTAAAACATGACTTAATGTTAAGCATTAATGTATTAAGGACGTGTAAATATCAAAGAAATAAAAGTAACATAAACAAAAATAAACCAAAGCACACAAGCAAACCTATGCGTGCAATATTCTCTATATAAATATATTTTTAACTCGTCAGTTTTGATCATTTGAATTGCATTACATTAAATTACAAACCGAATGCATAAAAGTGTGTATTTTCTTTGTTCTCGTAGTTGACATTAGAATGTAGAATACAACTACTACAGAACTAAAAACAGCTTGTAATGCAGCTTAATGTTTTATATTCAAAGCTATAGCTATTTTAATAAAATGTTTTGTAATGTTAAAGCATTATAGATAGATAATGTATTAACTCAAGTTTCATAAATATATGTTATTGAGAGGTATTTAAAGGTTTTAAATATAAACTTTGTCTTTGTATTTTCAGAAGTGTACAAATTACACTATATATATATATATATATATATATATTAATATTGTAAAATGCAAGTCTACTCGTTACAAGAAATAATGATATTTTAAAAAAAGAGATTATATGTTAATAGCCTATAATGTGTTAAGGTAAGTTTTCACTTCAAAATAACCCCGCAGAGTTCTGCAATACACCAATTCGGAAGAATTTCCACTAGATTAACAGTTTCATATCTACAATTCTCAAGTTAAGTTACGGAGTGTAGAATCTTAACTTTTTGACAATTTTAGATCGTGAATTTGTTCATTAAATATTGATCTTGTAAAAATTTAAAAAGAATGGAGATGTTATATTCAATAAGGCAACTGAAAACCCTAATATCCATAATACTGTACTATACTACAGACATAATATCTTCACAGACAGAAGTTGCATTAGTCAAAAGAAATTATACCTGGTAAAAAATTAAAGTAAAAATATCCACTTTTAAGATTCTGATATTCTTATTATTATAAAATGTTACCATCACATTATCGAATTTGTGAAATGATTTATTAACAAAATTACGATTGATAAGCAGGCTTAACATAGAACATTTGTAATAAAGGATAATCGAATTCGTTTACATTATGAGAGAGCTTCTTTTAAATAAGGAATACTTTAAAACTGCCAAACATCCATAATATTCAGCATACATTATGACTAAGAGTATTTTTTTCGTTGTAATATATCTTTCTTTGAATATAAAAAAGATCTTGGATGAAGTAGTAACTGCAAATCTTTAAGTCTTAATTGAATGAATAAATTTATTTGAAATCATTTACATATGTATATGTATCATATTATCTTCAGTTTTTTCTTCTTATCTTCTTATGGAATCTATATCTACAACGTAAGGATACATCTAACAATCTTGTAATGAATGTACAGTTATCCCTCATTTATCACAGTTAATTCATTCCATATTCTATCACGATAAGTGAAAGATAATTCTGTGTTAATAAATCGAATATTTTTGTAGTCAGAGCATAGAAAACCTATTTGCAACACTTTAAATAAAATGTATTAACATTATTAGAGACCTCTTGGACATAGTCTGTTTTATTAATCAAATTTAAATTCAACTTTTTTCTCTGTAAACTCATTATAAAAGTACACTGCATAGGTATTAGTTTGCCATTATTTATAATTGTTTGCAATATTACTTATTTTAAACTCTATAATTTTTTACATCGTATGTATGCTCGTGACTAGATTGTTAACTATAATTTGGAATATATATTTGAAAAAAATGTATTACCTGGATTTAAAAATTAAAATTTCATGGCGACAAGAGTTGACAAAGTTTCATTTTATAAAAATCAAAAATTATGTATGTTACGAGTCCGCGCATAAAGTGTGAAGTTTTAATACTTAAAAACACAAAACTAAAATTTATAAAAGGATGTTAAAATCTAAAAATGATTTACTTACAAATTTAAAAAAGTGAACTTATCCAAAAATAATACGAGCCACAACATTGGTATAACGACACACAAATAAGTAAATAAAAAAGCAATACATACTTCACATACCTCACGATCATAATTGTGAGTTTTTTGCATTCGCAGAGGATGGTCGTGATGCAGCAGAAGTAATTTTCCTACAAGACCCAGAAACGTAGAACTTTTAGCAAATTCTCCTTCATTGCCCGGAATGAAAGTCAGACTACGCAATATATTGGATATGCATACACAGCGCTTTCCTATGCAATTATGTGTTTCCGTGAGAAGTGTCAAACTAGCTTCGTCACGTGTATACGCCTCGTCCTCATAATCTGACATACGTCGCCTCTTCAATGTTCCCGCAGGATCACGTACACTATTACTTGCACTACATTCACCATTTACACTAGTGTTCAGATCTACACTGGTCTGTTCCTCACAGTTCAATTTTTCACTCATTGTTTCAGTCTTCACTTTCTTTTTGATCTCTAAGGCGAGCACGTCAGTACCTTCCGATGAATCTTTTTTAATTCGAGATATCACATCACTTAAGGTTTTTGTCCTACGTTTTTTCTCACTTGATTTAGTGCTAGTTGACCGCACCTCTTCCTCGGGCGGTGGAGTCCTATGGGGCTCGGGTTCTTCTGAAGGCGCTTCTTTTTCTGGCTTGTCTTCT
This sequence comes from Enochrus cinctus, assembly GCA_033557785.1. NCBI lineage: Eukaryota > Metazoa > Arthropoda > Insecta > Coleoptera > Hydrophilidae > Enochrus > Enochrus cinctus. The sequence continues at coordinate 43,171 of JAUIMW010000006.1, read as the reverse complement.
AGCCTTTTATTAAAGGGAATGCGACCGAATTCCGCATGAAAGGTAGGTAATATATAATTGGCTTGGATGTACCAAGGATCCATAACCACTTCGTCTAATATATTTATGCCAGCTGCATCTCCCCTTGTGTCCCAATCTTTTAGATGATCTCGAATAAATATTTCCTCGTTGCGTTCTATAAACTTCACGGGGAAACCTTTCCGAGACACTAAAGAATAATTTGTAGATTTGGACAGTAGAATGGACTTGCTTTCAGGATCAATCGGACTGCTGACACCTCCCAGATCCACTTCGTTTTCTTCTTTGTCATTACTAATTTCGTCAAACATGTCAGATAGGCTTTTCAAGAAATGCTCCAGTAAGAGATCTAACAAACCAGGCCATTGATTCAGACCAAAATAAGCAACAGATGTGTCATCAAATAACAAAACGTTGAGCACATCTAAAGCATAACAACTTTCAGCTAATAATCCAGAGCGAAGGCTCATAACAACCCGCCATGCATCGACAGGTCCTAAATCAGCACGACACATCCGTTTCCTGCGGTATAGAACAGGTAAAGTTGCTTCTACACTATCTGGTGGAAATGTAATTTCACGTTTCGGCAATTGGCTTTGAGGATATGATCCAGTTGCAGCTGCAGGCGGTTGAGTAGTTTTGCTACTTGTTGGCGGCAACATGTTAAAAGGTTTCCCAGGTCTCGGACCCATCGGTGGCCGAAGAGGAGAGCTTTGTCCAACACCTGGGGGTGTAGGCATTGGTGACCACTGCTGTTGCCCAGATTGAGGAGGTTGAAAACCCTGAGTACCTGGCGGATATCGATCCCACTGTCCACTGGGTCTAGCACCTTGATTCCACTGTTGAGATCCCGGAGCGGGTGGAGCTCCCGGACCACGATATTGACCTTGGAATTGATTGTTGTTAGGCCATCCACCTTCAACAAAATAAGAGAAATGAAATTTTTTGTTTTGTAGATAAGGAATTAATGATGGGAAATAGTGGAGGTTGGTCTTTGTAGATACTTACCATACATTTGTGGTCGTTGCTGTCCATACTGTGAATAAGATTGTTGTTCCTTTGCAAAGTCAGGATGCCTCCTGGGTTGCGCAGCAGGAGGAGGCATGTTTTTGCTCGGTGGTGGCCCTCCAGGATAACCGGCAGATGTTGTAGTTGTTCCAGGCTGTTGGTTAGGATAATTCTATAATTATACAAATATATTACAGTAGGTGGTATACAGTAAGAAAAAGTCAAATAAATGTTTAAAAAAAAATCAAAACGAAGTTAGGTAATTATACAGTACTTACCTGATCAGGTCTGTAATAATCTTGTTGCGATGAATAAGGACCAGCAGGAGGTTGAGATGTAGATGGAGGTCCAGCAGCTCCTGGTGTGGTACCGCCATATGGAGGCCTGGTCGGAGTGTAGCCGGCTCCAGGAGCAGCACCACCCATGTACCGATTGTAAGGATCTTGACCTGCTGGAGGAGGACATTGAGAATTATTTGGGCTAGCTGGTGGAGCATTTGAATCTCCTGAATAACCAGGGTATACAGGTCTAGTAGGCATGTAACTTGAATTTCCTGGATATGGAGAATACTGATCTGGTGGGGCACCAGGGCCCGGACCTGGATACTGAGTGTACCCTGCCTGTCCGGTGTATCCTTGCCCTTGTGGTCTAGGAGGATTATTACCAGGGTAAGGTGGATGAGGGGCCGTTGGGAACGGTCCGCCCCTAGGCGGAGGGCTGGGAGATACATCATCGAAAGGATTAGAAACGCTAACATTGTCTGCACCACCGCCAGCAGGACTTGGACCTCCAGGTGCGGAATTTCCTAGATGATTCGAACCTCCTGAACCTGCAAGAACAAATAAATGTTTTGGAATAAATGAATAAGTCATTGTGAAAATTGTAAAGGAGACGTATTTTTAAATATGAGGTTATAAAGTACCTGCTATTCGAGATAAGCGACAGATTTCAATTTTATGGCAATAAGACTGCATGTTTTAGTTTGTAGAAATAAACATTTGGTCTACATTAAACTGTTGGCAGATGTATTTTAAACCAAAATAAAAAGATGTAGAACTAGAATTATGTATATATTCTTTTTATACATGTGCTTACAAATAATAAATTCTACTGGCTGATAGGGTAAAAACTTTGATAAGTTAATTGAAAAATATTGATGTATTAAGTTATACTTATATTAAAACAGTGTAGAAACTTACAATGTACATTTTTCAATAAAATAAAAGGAAACCAATCGTCACATATGGTGGACACAATTTGACAAACAAGTTTTTACGGGGGGAATATTTCGATTTTGTAAATTGTTTAAATATGGCAAATAATCTTGATAGAAAAATTTTGTTGCGACATTGAATTGTACAGTTTATCTAGCAGCAATATATTAAGGTCAGTTTTTGTATTATTGAAAGCTTAACTGCATATTAATTATTGAAACTAATCTTATTCAATTGATTAAAGGTATAAAAACAGCAAAAACAAAAAAATGATCATGTATCTACTGGATGTTACTTAGTTTTGTATTTATTTTACAAAATATATGTATTTGTTTTTTAGGCGGCACTTAGTCGCGAGTGTCATTATCTTAAGGGAGAATAAGCTTGTTTGCAACCTCAGCTGAAGTGAACATTCACCATATGTTAGTAAACACAAATGATTTTACACAAGCTAACGGTGGTCAGAGAAATGAAAGAGGAAGAAGTTAAATTCATGTCCCTTGATCATTGATTTTTTTTTTAAGTTAGTTGGGCTATGGAGAAATGTAGCAAATGCAGCACCACACCAGTTATTCAGCATGAACCTTAAATTATTAGAAACCTAAGTGAATATTTTCCGTACCTAATTTTATCTCTAAATGACATTAAAATGGGTTTTAAAATATTATTTACTCAATGATATGATATCATAATCATACCAAAGTTTTTAATATTACTTACCTCCATGTGGGGATGGAGCATTCGTCTGGGAAGATGGTCTCTGCGACGAAGCATTGTAGTCAGGATTACCACCACCCGGTGGGTATCCATAATTACCATATCCATCCATAGATGCTCCTCCTGATCCAGGGGCCGGGAAGGAATCCTGGGAATTAGATGAGCCTGGAGAAGGTACAGAGGCAGCTTTTGCACCTTTCTTCTTGGAGCTGGCTTCCACCTGATTTATGATTGGCTGGGGATCGATACCGCCTCTATCAAACTGACACTCATAGGCCAATAGGTTCTTGGTATAATGTTTTCTTAACGTATAGGCAGCACTAGATGATGCTCCAATGCCCAGCATTCCAGCAATGTCTTTCCAGGTTTTGTTCTTTGTTACCTGAAATGCAAGTAAGAAAGTTAGTTATATATATTTTTAATAAAGTAAAGAAGAACTTACTTCCATAAAGCCTCCTCGTTCCTTAACGTATACATACAACCTAAATAGATCAAGTGGATTCTTAGATATAGTGGGACATGTCGTGATTGGTGTTCTCCTTTCTTCCATGAAAGCAAGCAACTTATCAAGCCACGCTCGCCGTTCAGGGCTGTCGTCCATTTCGTATAGTTTACTAAGGCTGTCCGTTTTCTGTAATTTCAAAACATTATCAGTAAAGCAATAAACATGTTTGTTGAAACCATAGTACCAAAGACTACAAGCTCTAAGTCTGTTAGTAGAAAATAAATCATGCTACATGCTATCAAGCGTTAGAACAACAGTAAATATGTATAATATATATAATATGATATAAACCTTTGATCTGTACGATTCCGGAGGAGGCACATGGCTGTTAAAAACCTGTAATAACAGCGGGTGTTAGCAAATTAAAAAAAATCACACAAGTGTGAACATCAATGTTATTATTAACATTTAAGACGATGATTTTCTCTTTTTTTTGTATAAGTATTGAAGGTTTGACGGAGATGCGTTGCTGTGTATTGTCGTGGAATAAAATTAAAGATAGGCAACCTTTAAAGCAATATGGGTTTCAGTTAAAACAAACCAAAAGCTATTATGTAGTAATAAAGATAAGATTTTATTAAATAAAAGTTTAATTAAACTCACTAGTAAACTTTGGATTGACTTTAAAGTTGATAACAAAGTCACTTGCTTATCAATCCGTTGCCATGATGTCTCGTGTTGTAGATTTAATTCAATTGGAAATACAGAAAGGTTACTGCTTTTAATATTCATTTAAAATTAAATAAACATGTATTATCATTTACTCTCGAATTCCCTATTAAGAGACATTATTTTAAAGACATGTCATTGAAATGCACGGCACTATCAGAATGGAAATAATCTCTGATGTATATACATAATGTTTATTGGCAATTACAAACAATTATTTTCAAATTTTATGCGGTTGCATATTTGATAACGAAACTTTGTAGTGATCACACGGAATTAGTTGCGGGTTAAGTTGTGGGTGGTTTTTTAATTGTTTTATTATTACAATGGATGCTGTTATTGATAAATTGTAACTGTAATTTTTGGTGAGCACATGTGGAGATGGCGTTTTAATAATTGAGAAAGTTGGGAACCACTTTTTTATGCATATTTAAATGTTGATACATAATAACAAATTAAACATCATAAGAGTCTATCTTGAGTACCCAAGTGCGGGCAACGTTGAGAATGTCGGAGTTTGTCTTCTGCTAGTGTGAACACATGATTCTTAACAGTATTGCAAGAATTTTATGCTAGAGTTATAGTAAACATAAGGAAGTGTAAGCGGACTTGATGGTAAAATGAAAATTTTCTACGCCTGTTAGGTAAAATTGCAAATAGGTAAGCAAAAAAAGAATTTGCCAGTTCCGATTGTTCAGTCCGCTGGTTGGAAATCGACAAAAATTCAAAAACATGATTTTAAAGTATAAAAACACACCATTCACATTAACAGAAGTGTTGTTGTTCACACTGTCAAATATACGTGTAAAATTTTGATTGTTCAAATAATTGATTAGTTCATATTACCAAATATTCACGTTATTGAGCGCCTACTTTATACTGTACTTTAATTACATAATTTTTTTACACTCACATGCAGTATACACATATTATTTGTGAAATTATATTTTCTTGGAGTCAGTTATTTTCGCAAATCTACTAAAATTATTTTAACACGTTGTAGTCAGGTCTTTTGCACAGCATATTGGAGCTAGGAATTTTCTGTGAGTTATGCTATATTTTAATTCAATAAAGCTGTGATAACTTAATTTTCTTAAAGGTTTTTTTTTGTATAATAATTCAGCAAAGCTGTGAAATAAAAATTAGTAGAACTGCGGCTCTGTGAAAACCTGTTTTAAATTTATGAACCGCTATTGCTTATTGATAAAAATCATATTAATACGTGATCCGACCACAATGTGTTAAAAGAAGTACATTTTTTACAGCAAATGTAATTTTGTGAAAATTTGCAGATGGTTCTCAATTTCCTCAATAATGTTTTCACGGCTTCATAATTGTTATAGAAATTTCTTGGAAAAAGAAAGAGCAAATGTTCTGTACATACAAATGTTGATGAATGAACGAAATAGCAAATTGGTAATGTTCATAGTAAATAAAGTTTGTCGACTGTATGCACCCTGAGATACACATTTTATTATCCAGCATGAAGAAACTTACTATTTTGTTTTAAAATTTTACTTTTGGTATTTCAAACTCTAGTTGGCTAACTTAAGGAATTTATTTTAAATTTACAAAGCATGTGGTTCGATTACTTCTACAGCATTTGCCCAAAGGGGTTACAGTTGTAGTGACCAACCCAGATTTAGATTTTTTTTACTCTGGGTTTTTATGCTAAGTAGAGGAAATTCAACTTCTAAATGTGTTTGGAAAACACATACTTTGAGTAAAAAACGATTAAGTCAAGAAGTTAAGACAACTCGCAAAAGTTTTACGGGCTACAAAATACAAGGTGCTTGTGACAAATATGTAAATAAAATTATAAGAAGAATGGCATACATAAAATTAAAAAAAAAAAACAAAAAAAATTTTTTTGCACAAGCCAATAAAGATTATGGACCTCAAGCGATAGATATTGCATCTCCCGATATGGTTGAGGAAATGTTTAGGGTAGCTAGAGAAGTGCTCCTAGAGGACCACCAGAAAAGTTGTGTCACGCACCTTGCGGTCGAGAGAGAGGCAGTTGGAGCTATTAAAAAAGTTAATTCAAACGAGTACTCGTTCTGACGTAATATTGACATCATTTTGATACGAAGATACACAATCATCAGCACGAACATTGACACCGTCAGAAGCGATTGGAAAATATTTCTGTGAATATGAAACAAATTAAATTAATTGTTTTTTTATGTATTTTTAAGTTGAAAGGGATGAATGAAACATTGTGGAATAAACAAATAGTTCCCAAATTAAAAAAAAAATAGAATGGATGGTTCCTGAAATTGTTTATCCTCGCAAAAAACAGAGCCTAGAACTCAGAATTCGCCCAGTATTACGTATATAGGCAGGGTTAACTCCATTTAATTTAATTTAGAGTATAAGTTTATTTTTAGTGCATTATTTATTTATTTGCATACAAGTGAGAATGCTAAACGAGATAAAACCCAAAAAAAAATACTGATCATTGATCATCATATGTCATTATGCAGGAAACCCAATAAAAATTCTTTCTAAAACCAGTTCATTAGTCACACTCTCCTGAATAATTGATAAAAAATAATTACTTTTATACATTCTTTTACCTAAATTTTCGAAAATGATTAAATTGAAGTTCAAATTTAAAAAAAAAATTGAGCAATTTCCTGTGACAAATATGTACGTTTCAAGATTCCTACGCAAGAAAATATTTATTTTGTTCATTACTTTGATAGAAACACTGATTATAATTTTATTAAAAGTACTATTAATATCATCTTGCAAATAGTAAAAAAATGTTCTATTATTTCACATTATAACTTCTTTGAAATAGAAATAAAAATCATGGACTATGAGTTACCAAATCTTCATATTTTGCTTTATAATATATACAACTATAATCTGCATAACTTCTCTACAAAATTAATAATAAATAATTACATCAATTATAGACATTTTTTTAAATGTATAATAGACTGGCAGACAGATGCATTTCAGAAAATATGAAATTACTATTAGGAAAGATCAATGTAATTTCAGATTTTTATTTATTTTTTGCCTTCTTCAACGACAACAGCCTTCAGATGGGGGTAGGGAAATTGCCAGATTTTCTGTGAAAGAAGTTTGTATTTGCTTATTACAGTCACTTCCAGGGGAAACCAGAATTGGGGATGCAAGGCGTCTGTTTATGTTTCATTTTTGAACTTGCCAGAAAAGCCTCTTAAGAAGAAAATGGCAAGGAGCCACAGGTCCCAGGGCGGTGAGCAGCAAAGCAAGAGAACGCATTAGGTATAAAGCAAAGATAATAAAGGATATCTTATTATTTTCTGTAATACTAGCGAGCGGTTACGTCATCTTAAACAAGAACTTTACGGCAGTTGTAGATATTTTATAGTAATGACGAATAACTCAAAAGTAAGAGTTTTATGTGTAAAATGCATTATGGCTAGTTTGAAGAGACAAACACAAAGAAAACGTTACTATTTGTAACATATGTTACGAACAAGTGTACGTAGTGACGTGCACAACATTTAAGGTTATAGTGACAATGAAACACATGCACTAAGTGAAGGAAGCTTAAAGTTCGCAGCAACTACCATATTTCTGAAGTGAAGGAAAAGCACAAAGCCAAAATAATGTTGAATAAGTGATAAACGAGACCCACCTTACGTTCGTTAACCGAAGGCATGTTGCTTGTTGTCGAAAAACACTTATCAAAATAAAATTAGGCTCCACACAATATTCCAAGATCACGTATAACACATTAAAGAAAACTTATTAAAAACAATCGAAGACGACCCCAAAAAATATCCAAATTAGAAACATGTCAACAGAAGTTTGAGGTTATGGGTGTAACCTATGTTTTTAATTTTCTGGCACATTATGCAACTAAAACGCACACTGGAACTATCACAAATACTAAATATAACTTCTGTTAGAACCAGGTTAATCTCCAGTACATAATACTACGTTACGGGCGAATTTATGCTAGAAATAAAGTTGCTTTCTGTCCGTTTCAAACCGAGTTTAACATCACCAGCCGAAACTTTGTTGTGTCGTAGACAACCCGAGTAATGGTCGCTGGTGTATGCGAAGGCAATATACGAAAGTCACGCGTCAAAGAGAGACAGAAACAGGCAAAGCCGGACGAGATATGGCATCAAGCGGCTGTATATACGAATGCTTATTGGTCCCTACAAATTACGTGCTCAACATGTGCTCAACCATATTTATAATATCATTTATATTCAATTTACTGCAATACGTTCTCGGAACAAACATATTTATATTAAATAAAATTTCTTACTTTTTGTTTTCTACGAACGCATATTAATCCCTGTAATTTAACAGTTTTTTTTGTATCAATTTTGTGGCATTATGTAACCCATATTTTTAAATAATTATATTTGAAAGTCTTTAAGTTTACTCTTGCATGGCTTACAGCTCTTGTCAAATGTCTCTAATCAAATGTCATTTGTCAAATGTCACTTGTCAAATGTCAGTTGTCAAACCTCAGTTGTCAAAACACAGTAGTAGAAACACCCAATGCTCGGTAAAAAAAAAAACAAATAAAGTGTTCCATTCGAATAAACAAATACATTTTAAATATATCAACACCAGTTTTTTTCTCATAATTTATCAGGCTATTTATTAAATGACTAAAAATTCATATTTATATTGTGCCCACCTTAACAAAATCACATGGAAAAGATATTGACTTTTAAGACTCATGGTGTGTTTGTCATTACTCTTTCAATTAGTACAAGAAAAAAAATCAATTGTTGCACGTCCCGAGTACAACTTTTCTGTAGCTAACACAACAATTAAAAATGTCTTAAACTTACTGGGCTTGCAGGTGTCCGAGGCCAGCTTGGACTACTTATTTCACCGTATTCCTCGTGTATGGAGTTCATGCTAGCGGCTCCAGGTGAAGGCACAGTACTTTGTGGTGTAGCCGGATGACTGTAATGACCCATGTCATTTTTCCTAGATTTTGGTGTTGTACATTGAGGATCTTCGCCTGAAGCTACACCAATAAAATTAGCAACTTGCCTAAACCGTAAAATTTTGCATACATACCAGCTGAAGCATTCGATAAGGTGGATTGCTGGGAACCTTCGTCTATTGGAGCACCATCAGGTCCAGTAGTAACCACGCTTGTTACCGATCCTCCGGAAGCAGCCGTAACATGCGTGGCCATACTACCGGTAGCCGTCGTTGTAATGCCGTTATCCAACATTTCAGATCCTATTTGATTGTGAGAGTTGGGTGTGGAGCTTGGTGGTGGCATAGGGCCATCGTGCGTATGGCTATTGGATAACAATGGGCTAGATACCGGCGGCATATTAGGAGGTCCCATGCTGGAGGGCGGGCCCATGCCTGAAGGATGATGTCCAGAAGGAGGCGGCCCCATGTGGTAATTCTGAGGCGGACTTGGACTCGGAGGCATAGACGAAACATTCGCAAAACCCATCTTGTTATGCAAATGTTGTTTGAGGTAGTGCGGCCTGGGAGAAGGAGACGTCGGAGCTTGTGGCTGCGGACCGTTTCCCTTACCCGGAGTTTGTATGTGGTTTCCTGAGCTGACGGCAGGGCCTGGCCAATTTTGTTGGTAGGGCGGAAACTGAGAATTACTCAAGTGATTTGGGGTGGATCGGTTCGAGTATTGCTGGGTAGGTATGCTGTTGTTTGGAGGTGGTGCTTGCGATGACGCAGGGTTGGGGTATTGGTTTGGGTACTGGATGTTGCCCTGCGGCCTTACTGGATAGGCGCCTTGAGAGTATTGCTGGTTGGCTTGGTAAAGAGGCATCTGCTGACCAGTCGGAGGAACCATGCTGGGATGGCCTTTGTAAGTGTGCATGTGACCTAAAGGATAGCTGCCTTGCGTTGCCATCGGAGAATGGCTTATTCGCGTTGATCCGCTTCCATCTGACTGCCCACTAGATGGTCGAGGAGGCATCGGAATGTTTTGTTGGCCTGAAAATTACAATAAGTTTTTTTTCTTTTACATGACTTCAAATAAAGAGCAAAGCATTTTGTTTCTAGTTGCACTTGCATTTCCACCTTTCATTTCATTCTTAATTCCAATTAGGAAAAGACACAATATCATTTATCTATTTGTTCAATGTATTAAGAGTATCCACATCCCCCAAGCGCCTCGTCTCTGGCTAACACCAGAAGAGACAAGCAGTACACGAACGAGACTGTCTGGACCACAATGTTAAATCCGGCAAGAATTCATTCATTCGGGTTGCAAACCTGGAAGGCCACGTTTTCTCACATCTATCCACATTTACATCTTCACTCTCGCGTGTCGTGGGCCACGTGACACATGCCTGCCGTCGTCACGTGCAATTCCTTTCCATTGACTACACTCGCGCGGAAGGAAATTCGATAAAATGCGGAAATGCGGGTCCTCAACATTGACCTAGATCTTACTACGAACATTCCTGGGTTTTAACCCTGCCTCATACCTCTCAAGCATCCCAACCACCCACCCCCCGGCCCCTGTAGTCCCAGCCGTCGCTAAGTCCACGACAACTTGATGCTCAACAATCAACATATCCCTTTAATGGTCGTTCGCCTCTCAAAATCAGCTGTTTCGTACCTCCTCCGTCGGTCGGCTGCCCAGATTAACCGATTTCTGTTAATGAGGCTCTTTCGTTTTTTTTTTCTTTCGGACGAATTAGAATGCCTTTTTGCTCTCGCCGCTGTTGACGTTTTAGCACGTAGGTAGGTGCTCGTTGGTTCACGGTCTAGTTTACCTGCACAATGTGACATACTTTTACTTTTAATTCAGCATGGTTGTCGTGGATTTTAGAGCAGACACTATTGGACCGAGGCAGCTATTTATTTTCGTAGAAATAATTTCTTTTGGTGAAGGACAAGTTATTTGGAAATTAAGAGGTATTTCAATGAAAGCTGTTGGTTTGATGTAGAACCTTGGTTTCAACGCGGTTTGCCTTTTTTTCTCAAAACCCAAAGCAATTGCATATTTCTTGTATGTTTTTGTGTTGTGCATATTATTAGGGAATTAAATCACGTATATAAAGGTACATCGTATTAGAAGGGGAAACAACCATACCAAAACTAACTTATTTGGCCAATTAATCTCGAATAGAGAAAAGGGAGAACTGGAATATATCAATGCAAAGGGGACACGGCTGTAAAACTTCGCGAACATATTTATCCTCGTCCAATTACGTATTATTCATTATGGACCCCACGCTGAGAAACATGTGCTTATTCATCTATCTTTTTCTTTTCAACTGCCAACTTATTAAATGGCGAATATCTAGCTCTATTGCAGACTGAGAAACAAAAACAAAAAGAGATAGGGATGAGGGAGTTCTTTCAAGCAGTAAAAATTAATACACAAATTAGAATTTTTAATGTTTATGAGACTCAAGTGCTTTGCTCCTTTTAAGGAAAGTAAGGTTTTTACACTCACCGACTGCAGGAGACATGGACCGCGAACCCGTCGACCCTGTAGGAGAAGGGGTGGGCCTCATCCCCTGCGAATTCGGCGTTCCAGGCGCCGGCCCCCCTGAGCTGTCATTGCTGTTTCCCCCACTGAGGTCCTGAAACAAAACAAAAAATACATTAGCACTGAACTTAGTCTTAAGAATTGGACGTCACCACACTCAAGATTAAATTATTCGCAAATCCAGAGACAAAACTTCAATTACTAAAACACCGATGGATTAAACGTCCAAGAAGCTAAAAATAAAACAGGTCTTTCATTTACAGGCTAAACAATTATCCTCCCGCCCGCGTGCTAATTGTGCCATTAATGAAGTTTACCCACGAAACTCCAGATTGTTCACCGAGATTGTCAAGCAGATGTGCAATAGCTGAACTATCTGGTTGTACGTCTCCCGTAAATTATAACCGTCCTACTTACAATCAATATCTTCCCGCATCGACGCCTATTCGCTATTTAATTAATCGAATAAACAGTACCTCTAATTGCATCGTATTTACTTGATCTATTAAGGTAGACCCAATTAAATGTGTTTCTGATATTAAATGTACACATTCCGTATCAATCATGTCGATACCATTTTGATCTACACACGCATTCCTCTTCCTCGATCAGAAACCGTCAATATTATCTTCACAATTTTCCAGTAAAGACGAGAATTCTAAAGATACAATGAGCTTCCGCATGCAAAATGTCCTCCTTGTGAGTTGTCTTTTAAGGACTCCAAACATCGAGTGGGTTAATCGATCAAAACTGTTGACTCATCAGTTTACGCTGACGTCGCTACCCGATACGCTTATAATTATTAGTTTACGGAAGCCTTGATTAGTCATTACAAATCGCTGTGCGCTTGACGAGATATTCAAAATCTCAATCTTATACGCAATTGTAATTTCGCGCCCGTTTGTGCGAAGCTTGTGTATAGTAAAGCTCATGCAACCTGCTTATGGCGTAAGCACTACTTCACTCCAAGTCGCAAGCGATATTTCCGATCCAGTTCGAAAACGCTCCTCCTTTTCAGGGAGATAAATAGGTTTATTTACTGCAAACGTTTTCCGATATATGGGAGCGGCGATAAAAGACCAATTAACATCTCGAGTATGTGCCAATTCGGCCGTAAAACGGGATATAAATATAAAAGAGTTGTTTTCAGATGTGACAATTTGACTGTCTGTAAACATCCCTGGTTTTACGCCCTCCATAAAACAACTCCTGATTAGGTTTAATAACATAATTTCAGCTTCTTCTCGAATATTCCCGGAGATCGCGTTTCGACACTTTTTACGGTGCGTTTCACTTGTTTATAGATTCGGTTCTTTGAAATTGTCGCGTCTTGGTGAATTGTGTCGTTCCCTGTATTGGGTTGTACCCAGTAATGGGTCGTTAAAAAAATCTGAATGTTTGTACTTTTGTAAAATAAAAGAACAAATGTGGACTACTGTAATACTGTCGAATATCAGGATTGGATGTAGCCATGAAAACAACTTTTTGTGCTACTAAAAATGAAGAGTTCATTTGTGCTAGTTGTGCGAGAAATGTTTGATGAACCCTGTATATTCAAAAAACCACTTTAAATGAATTTAATATAAATATAGTTCTAAGCACGACTGCTCAAATTGCCAAAGTTTTGATAGAGGAAACGACCCAACTCATAATCATTGTTCTCCCATACAATTAACTTGCTAAACCGCTTAAAATAGAACGGCATCCCTTGCGCCCTTTTCGTAAATATCTCGAGTGGCTTGAGCAGTTTTGTTTGCATTTCATAGAAAAAAGTTTACTCACAAATTTCATTCGAAATAGAAAATAAATAAATAGTTTGTAAAGAAGTGTGATGCGTGGAAATCTAAAATAACGGCCAGTGGAAACAAAGCACATTAAAATGTAAAATACTGTCGCGGAAAACGGGACGATACATCAATTTCTATGAACGATCCGTCTCAGTTTGGGAAGGTTGTCGGCGGTTCACATGGGAAAATTAATCTGGTAGATTTGGATTGACCGAAATAACGATGAGGTCGGAATACCAATCTCGCTTAACCTAGTAATTCCTAGTTGAGAGCTGCATATTACATTTTACTGGCGTCGATTTGTCGACGCCCGGCGTCGGCTTCCCTTGACATCGTAATCGAAAGCGTCAACGGGCTTTTATTTCAATGTTGACGTTTTGTGGTTGCATGAGAGCTTATTGAAGTTTCGTTGATTTTTAGGGGGGATTGCCAAAAAAAATCTTTGGTTACAGAAAACAATTTTAATTTCCGATTTGTCATGCGAAAAATTCACTTTTTTCTCTTAAAAAATATTGTACGATGGACATACCTTACGAAACAGGAGTCGCTCAGAAACGTAAGTACTCATCCAGTAGAAAAGTGAGTCCATTTCCGGAACCGAACAGACAATTTTGGATTTACCCCAAACCGAGAGCGAAAGGATACTGAACCACGCCGAAAATATTTTCGTTGTTTACCGTGCGCCGTAGTCTTAGAGAAAAATTAAAATTAATTTTCTATACGAAAAGGGTAAACAAAGCCCTTTTGATAAGCCCGAAATCAAAGAGCGATTCTGGTTTAGAAATATACTAATTATGAGCCACGTAAACATGTCTTTTTATGTTCCCAAAATATTCTGGTGTACCTTTTGCGATCGGCGTGTGCGGGTATTAATTAAGCTCGAAAACGATCGAAAAGATGGGCTTTAATTATTGGTAATTTGAAAATTTACTCTGGGGTTACAAAGCGTATGATGCGAGCAACAATAAAAATCGCTTTATTTCTTTTACCAGGTATACCGGTATGAAGTGAGCGTTAAGATACAAATGTGTCGATAGGGAACATTTGCTGTGAACGAGCCTTAATTTGTTTTCTTTGGTTGGTATGACATCTGTTAAACATATTTAATATTCATCAAGTCATTGAACAAACAGCATTGTGTTAAAAATGTCAAATTTGGTTCCACAGAGTGATGATTTGCGGAAAGCATTAATTTTTTGTTTTCATTGGAAGAAAAGTGCTGCACAGTCGCATCGAATGCTTGTCGAGGCATATGGTAATAGATACGGCAAACTAATTTTTTTCACGACAATGCGCCTGCACACAAATCAAAACCGATTCCTACGAAGAAGTCGAAAATTTCTATTGGCGTGGGATCTACAAATAAAATACCTCGTGAATTTTCTTAACGTTAAAAACGGACACGGATTCGTGCCGATAATACCCATATCAGACGATACCCTGAAATGCCAGCTAAGAGCAAGCAATGGTAGTGACAAACAATAAATCAGCCAATAGTCAGAAACGTATCGACACGAAACTTTAAAACGTTTCCGCGCAAAGTGCACGCGTGCATTTATTCATTCATAAGGAAGAAACTTAAAATTCTTAATTGTAACGTATGTATATCGATATAAATATTTACAACTATTTTAAGGTGAAGGTCAACTTT
This sequence comes from Enochrus cinctus, assembly GCA_033557785.1. NCBI lineage: Eukaryota > Metazoa > Arthropoda > Insecta > Coleoptera > Hydrophilidae > Enochrus > Enochrus cinctus. Next base: position 28,143 of record JAUIMW010000006.1, on the reverse strand, counting down.
AATGTGTACACTACATATTTCCTTCAATGTCTATAAATAGCTCTAGTTTTCATATAATTGCATCGCGTCTGCAAATAAAAAAGTGCATAAACTTAACGCCAAGTGCAAACATTAAAGCGATTTGAACGAATTACGTAGGGATCCAAGCGTTTCGCAATCGACTTAACAAAAAAAAAGATAAAAATGTTAATGGTGTTGATGACATTTTTGTAACACATTTATTATGTATGTAAACAATACGATGCTCCCACTCAATAAATATTGTAATTTATTTATTAACGACCGATTAAATAATCTACGACAATATTTAGATATTACTTGACATTACGTAATGCAGAACGACTTTTTATCAGGAAAATTTTAATTTTTTTCATTCATTCGACGCCACCAATTAAAATACGCTAACAGCTGATTCGCTTTGTTTGCGTAATAGGTATGTATGTAGAATGTACAGCTCTCTCTTTGATATTTATTTTTTAAATAGAAAAAATATAATTAATGTCCCACGTTCATTCATCTCTACATTTTTACATCAATCGAAGGTTTTTTTATTATTGTTTTTTTGCATTATTTATGAACTTTTAATGTGGAAGTTTTAACGTCTGTTGTTTTAATGCGGATTGTAATTGAATATTACATTTTTAAACGGACAAAGCCCCTGGACGCGTGAAAAATTTAGCTACGAGAGTAGTTCCAGAAGTACCCGACCTGACGAATGATGTAGGAAAAATTGGTCATCGTTATGTCATTCAATGCTTTCATTTGAAAGGTTTAAGTCCATTCTGGAGGAGTCTGGTCCTTCATTTACAACAGTGAAATAATGGATGGCAGAGTTTAAACGGTAGACATTTCAAAAAGTGCTGCACATCGCATATTTACTGAAAATTGTTGTTGATGTTTCAATCGAGAGTTTGGCGAATTTTTACGTCGATTCATAACCATGGATGAAATATGGGTCCATCACATCTGAAGAACAGTCAAAACAATGGACTGAAAGGGGAGAATCGGCTCCAAATATGGCGAAAACAGTTCCATCTGCAGGCAAGATCTCCGGTTGGGCTTCGCTACTCTAATGTCAGTTATGGCCAAAGTTGTAGGCAGAACAACGTTTGGGAATACGCCCCCCAAGTACTCTCCCTTTCGTGTTTCATTCAATTTAAAAAAATCACGTACTTGCCGTTGATGAACAAGCCAATAATTTAAAATGCCCTCATAATCTTAATTACTTTAAGTTAACAGCGTCCGTGAGGAAATAAACCTTCTTCGACTGACCTCTCTTTGGAACAGACATAAAAGTGCACCGATACGAATGCAAGGGCAATGTCAAGGGCGCAAAGGAATAAAATGTTTTCGGAAGGTCACATCCAAAGCGGCGGCGGACGCCCATCAACATCTCGGACGAAATTCATTTCGTTCGAGGTTTGAACTTCCATCCTTTTCCACGGATCGGGCGTTTTTAGGTTCTCTCTGAACTTGTTATCTCATGAAAGTGTCTCGGTCAAAAACACCGAATAAATTCAGTTGCGAACTGTATTCCCTAAAAACTCTTTTTTATTAAACAAGAAGCGTCGGGGAAGCCCCGCGTCGCGCCGCGTCGATGGCGGTTTTGCCAATTAAAATAATTCGAGCTTTTCCGTTGTCAGTGCAACTATTGAAAGCCGCAAACTATGGGGAGAGGTTAATGTGTATTTGCAGCATTTAACAGTAATTTATTGATATAAATTCGCAAATAAATGAAATGCCTGTTGGGTCTGCGCTATTTGATTTGTTCCGATGCAATATTGAATGATCGGCCGAGGTATTCGCGCTTCATTTTTTAATGCGGCGTCGGTGCGGACTATGAATAATAGACAGAGTTTCGTTTAATATGATATTGAATTCCAGATCGGACGTATGTATGCTTTAATGTCCAATTTAATCGGATTTAGGCATTACAAATTGAATTCCAATTGTTCTAATAAAGCTTAAAAGCAATTACGGATTTGGAACGAGCGCAATTATTGGTATAACCGTTCAAAACAAGTTCCAGGAGATGTCAATTGAGCGGTAAAGGTAAATTATAATTTAATGTTGGCGGGAGAGGTCGTGAAATTGGGAATTTATTTTTCGTGTCGGAGCAAATTAAAAGTCAATCGGACAAAGGGTTGCAAATTTACGTGCTAATTTTGATGCGATTTTATCGTTTATTCACTTGACACATATTAGGGGGTTGGTACAAAAGTTCGTCCTACCGGGGTCCGGTCTAACGAGGTTTCAAGCTTCAAGCGCACAATTTGAAATACTTTAACGAAAGCGCGTCCGAAACGTTTCGTGGGTAGTCTGCTACAGGTATCTTCAACGTAAATTACAGGTAATTCAAAATTATGGTACTCTTGGAGATCCGCTCGAAGTCGCCAGGAAGCGGATATGAACGTGCTTAAATCGTGGTTCTTTTAAGTTAGATTATATGCATGAGCGTGGCCACAATGTAACGACGACGTAAATACCTACGTAATAAAAATTAGATTATTTTATCGAGGCGGCGCTTCCGCCACGGGGAGACGTAATACATATTTCGAACGAGAAAATTTCCGATTTTATTAAATTTATTACGGTGCTCGTCAAAAGACCAGCCATTTTTATACCATTAGCAGAGTTTGATTTCCACTTAATGGCAGAATTAAATTTGATAGCTTGACGTAGCGGTGGTTGGGGTCTAGGTGAGTACCACGCATCCTTGGATGGACCACGGTGGTTTCGTCGAAAGTTAAGTACTGTATGGAAAATCACCAGGATGGAGTAACGCCCTCGATCTTGTAAGCCCAATGGTTTCTCTATCAATTGAAATGATTGACCACCGTCTCCTACGTAGACCTCAGACCCCAGAAACACTAGGAAAGTTTCAGGTTGATATAGTTTGCAATCAGTCAATTTTTCGCAAGATTACCTTGTCAATTGTCAATTTTAACTTTATCGCAATGGGACTATTGTTTGAAATAAGGTACACTTCAATTCATTACGGCTTCATTGTTAGTGAAATGAATCATTTGTTCTTCAGGAATAATTTCTTATACTTGGAATGATCATTGTATATTGATAACTACACTTTAGCAAAAATTAACTGATGGTGTTACTCAGGAGGTCCAAGTTGTCATTTGTATGATCGAGAATCAAGGGAACCTCATTAAGAATGTGATTTATTGCTTGCCAAAAGGAGTATGGTTGATTCTTCAGATACCATGGGGCATATACTCACCACCTTGATGTTATTTTTGATAATTTCACTTACCTAAAACAAAAAGAGAAAAAATTAAAATCGCATCCAATAGAAATAGGAACAAAATACATCAATTTTCTATCAAAAAAAAACTAAATAATTTTAATTAACACAATAAAAATCACACAGGCAATAAACGAAATCTATATAACCTAATTAGTAAATCGAGATAAACGGGAGCCACGCGGCTTTTTGCAGTTCGGAATACGAACAGAACAACGGCGGCGTATTTGTTATTGTGAATTGCCCCGCGGTCTTCCATGATGGATGAGAATAATGGGGTCAGGTTATTCAATATCGCTTTAGCAGGACCAATCGTTTTAGATATTGATTTTTTACGCAATCGCTAACAGCCTACGTGCTGTTATTATTATTATTGTTATTATTTTACGTGAGCTTTACCGCAGAAACACTTTAGTCGTTGCGACTTTGTAGAAACGACCGATGGTCGACCTGATCTGCTGGCTGAATGTACCATCAGTGTCCCTTGACGCTGTACCCTACCTCCATTTGTATTAATTTATTATCAAAATAAATCTATAAATGTGTATCTTTCAACAGAGATTCTAGTTGTCGAAGCACTAAATGCTGTTAACTGCCATTAAATTATGTATTGCGCTACAAATTCACGAACAAAGTTCATACAAATAATCAAACTTTTTATTCGGTTAATGTACGGTTTTAATGCATTAATTATCTTTGTGAATAACAAAATCATTAAATCCAACATGAATTCCTTGAAATGTCCCATGAGCTTCTTCGGGTCTCTTAGGGAATTCCCCAACATTTTTCTGAAAAATTTTTGTTTTCATTTGAGGAAAAGTGCTGCAGAGTCGAGGCATATGGTGATCATGCTCTATCAGAAGCACTACGCAAGAGGTGGTTTCAACGGTTAAGAGATAATGATTTTGATGTGAGCTATGGGAAAGTTCTAAAAGTGTGAAAAATGGGTGGCACATGAATCGAACGAAAGGCAGATGGAAAACCGAAAAACTCTTGTGAAATTTGGCTTAAAAGAATTTTACTTCATATTGGTATACCAGGTACATTGTACCCTCAGAATTTTTCTCGACGCGAATGACATAATAAAGAAAAGCAAATGATTTCTTCATTGTCGAGTCATCTCGCTGATATTATGTGTCGGTATGCCCGGCGCGTGTGACTCACGAAGTTGGAAAGAAGCCATCGCGGAGTTCCAATATAAATTTCAAATCGGTAAAAGTGGTGCAATTAAAAAACCGGTGCACTTGAATGAAATTCAGTTCCGCTAAAAATAGCGTTCGTAGGTCGGGCAGCTCTCGCTCGTCTCTCTCCTTCTCTCTCACGACGTACATATACACGCATATAAATTTGTAAGTTTTATGTAAATCATGCATAATACATTACCTTGAACTTGAACGAAACGTGGTTCAAGGTAATTAATAAGTTGTGTGTTGATGTTTCGCTAAACTGGGAACACGCCCACGCGCTTCCGACCGCCACCGCTCACCGATAGACGAACGGCCCGGGATACATGAGGAAAAGGAAAGGAAAGCCTCTTTTCCGAGATGATGGATTGGTCATGGATTGGGTCGTTCCGCTGCCAACAACGTTTAAATTATCGATTTTCGCGCGACTGACGGCTGCCGAACTTAAATTTATTTGTTTACCATTCAATGACATTCCGACTCTCGCGCTTTTTCAACCACCCACTTTTCGCATCAATAATAGTTCTGCAATTTCACTTTCGTTCCCACGCTGTACAGATTATTTCCTCTGTTCGTTTTTGATATGTTTGGGGCACGAGCTTTTCACTTTTCTTTGTGGTGACCCAATTATTTATTTTGCGAGGTTGATAAGGGGATCTATTGTATGTCGTTTCGAGGGGAAGCCCCTAAAACACCACAATGCTGAAAAGCAATGCTCGTTTCCACTAAAGTTTTTAATGCACCCATACAAACGAATATTTTTCTATTATCTTTCTAAACAATGTGGAGTTTTATGAATGAAATTTTACAAAGTCATAATCGCTACAAGTCTATTTAAAACCAATATTAGAGATAGATTCCAACAAAAATACGGACGTCAAATTTATTGGTTTTATACAAAACAAACAAAAGCAATATTGGGCCAGGTCAGTAACAATCGGCAAGGTCAATTATTTAATTATTGAAGATAAGATAACAGAAAATACCCAAATTAGCTGCCGACTTTTTTTCAATTTAATTGTATGAACGTTAATCACGCTTATCGTTGCACTGTGTCATTTCCTGAGTTTTTTCGGTAGAAGTAGAACCAGAGGTTGTGGAGTGCCATTTACTGCTTCTTTTTTATTCATCTCTGGTGAGGGGTGATAATCTAAATGAGATGGATGTGCTGATGCAAGCGAAACTTAGGTTGAACTGAAAAATAAAGCCATGTGTCTAGGAGAAACGCGACCAAAACAACTTTTACTTCCTCCTAGTGACATGCTATAAAAGAGGGATCCAAGCACCTAAAGACGTCGTCACTTAACAACCAGCGGTTCGAGGGCGCCGGACCTTCGTCGTCACCCACCCGGCCATAAACACAGATTTACCCCCAGTAGTAGTGTCAGAAGAGAAATGAGAATCAACAGGTTGTAAATAAATAGTACGTCTAACCGACCACGCCATATAATATTATGTATTTTTAGAGCCGAACCAGTTAATTGGTTACGTTATCACATCTGATAAAACGGCTATTACGCACGGCAGTCCGCACCAGTGATAAAGTCCTGGTTACGTACGGAGAACCATGAATGAAATTGTAAGAGATAGATTGTGTCCCGCATCCTTTTTACCGACCGGTTGAATACATCTGTATATTCACCCCTTCGCCCTCGGATCCCCCCGACCAACGCCTGGCGACCTTGCCCTGGGGAGTTATCCTTTAATGCGAATTTAAATTTCAGAAAATAGGAAACCTGTTTTCTGCATTAGAAGAATTCGTATTCCGGTCTGTCAATGAATTTGCTAGGAAGAACACACGATCACACTGGGTTAGTTCGACTGATAAACGATCACGACCTGCTACTGTGTTTGGATATAAATTCCTTTTACGTGAGCTGGGTACCTAATGGCGCTTTAGAACAGATGCGTTTTTGCTGGTTGACCTTTTGCTAAATTGAGACTTAAAATTTTGAGGTATCTGTTTTTACGGTTACCCAACGTTCAGATCGCACAAAACGTTAAAGTCTCCATGACTCTCTCATTAGTTCGCTCACTACCAAAGTGCCAAACTGTGTAATACTTCACCAGCAAATATTGTTGTGTACATACGTAAGAGTCCCTCCCATATAATTAGATTAGGAAATGAAGAACAAGTGCCTGAAAGCAACAAGTGGTACAGTTATGTAAATAAAGAGAACTACCGGTTTGTTTACATATCTATTTCCACGTCGAATAAGTATAAATGCAGTTAACCTGCCTGCCTGTTACCCCTAGATCTCCGTTTCACCCGCAAAACGGACACGTTTTGTACCCGTTAAATCGAGAATAATTGACCTTTTTAAAGGGGGTTCGCCTCCTGGCAATGAAGATAAAGAGCAACCAGCTTCGAGACCGTTATTCAGACTTAAGCACTTCTATGTATTTTCTAACAAGTCGGTGGTTCCCCTTTTGTTATAAACTCAGCTACTGGAAGGTAAGCGGATAAAAACGTTTAAATTTGATTTTAAAGTTGTGAAAGTAAGTTCACTTCCTCGCTTCCGATGTGATCGCTCGGTTAATCGCCCAACAGGCGATATCAATTCAAATAATCAAAATTTTAAGATATTCGTGCAACATAACTGGAGCCGTTATCGTTAGCGCTCGGTCCCAAAAATAAATACTATCGCAGTCTAAAATTTCATTAAAAACCTCTGTGTTTTGCGAGGAAATCGATGGGTGACGTCACCGCGAGTCAAACGCCGAATTATCCAGCCCGAACGGCAATAAATTCGTTTTGATTTTATTATCGCGTCGCGTTCGCGAAATTCTCGGGGCGGCTTTGCATTATTTAGAAAACGGCGCGTGCAAATTCGAAGTTAAAGACGCCACGACCCGTTCCCGGGTGCACTATGTTATCTTTATGAATATATTATAACAACATTAGGTGTAAACTTTACTACGGAACACTCCTTGTACACTTTGTAATACTCTAACAGCCGCGCTCGACCTTTATGAATGAATAACTTAAAACGTAAAGCCGACATAAAAATTCAGAACGGTCTTCTTTAAACGCGTTATTTCAAATAATGGGTTAGGCAGGGCATCAGCTGATTTGCTTATAGGTTCCGGTGGCGAGAAACTAACATGCGAAACAAAAAAATTTAATTTGTTGTGCATTCACCCTATAAAAAGTCAGGTGGTTCCCCAGGGACGTCAGTCCCATGTTTTAATCGTAGATAATTAACAATCAAAAAATTTCCAATTTACTTTCAAAAGCTAACGTCCAGGCCACTCTATATGCAGGAACGGCCGTCTAAACGACTAAATGGTAATTGTAATGGCTGTTTGTTGGCAGATAATTGTCCGTAAATTTCGTGGTCACCCTGACATTAAGCCCTATTGTCATTTGACCACACAATTGCGAAGAGACCTACACCTGCCTTCACACTTGTGCAAAGCGAGGCCGGGGCTCATTGTTCAAGTGGCGCCCATATTGCACTATATGCATAATATACCTGCTGTTATGTTGTGTACATACAAATGCACCACGATGAGAGATATTGGTCACCATGTCACAACGGAACAAGTTCCAAATTTTCGGGTTGGTATTAGGGAAGTGCATTTGTTAAACGTATCATCCGATGGTAGCCAGAATTACATGGAGCAGTTGCTCTTTATTTACAAAGGGCACCGAGCCCTCAATCGCTGTCCTGTCATATTTTTCTCAATCTGCATTCGTTGTTCCTTGAGAGCTATACACTGCGAATTTTAAGATAAGTTTATTCCGCGTTCGCGCAAATATAAACTCCGCTTATCACAAACTTAGATAAGATTTAAATATAGAACTGGTCTATCGCAACTTGACGATTTCGTACCTCACGTATTGCACGTGGTTCGTTCATATCAACTATGCTCTTGGGTAATGGAAACTGCATTCGTGTCTCGTGGGATTGAGGCGATACTCATTTTTTCCTGATTGGAATTGAAGCTCTTTCCATCGAGCAATTTCCTCAAATTTGAAGACAAGACAATTTATATCTCTCAAAGTCCTTGGCGTTACTGTTTAAAACCCAGTTAATATTACTACAGATCTTCAATTATCGACACTCCAATTGTAGACAGTACAATTCTTCGTAATCCAATTATAACCATTTCCATTACACATAATAGCTTGCTACTTTGCAGACAGAAACTTGCCTTATTACCGTCCGTATTTGTCGATTTTAAAGCCAGCCAAGGATGGCTTCGAAATTTCAAACACCCATGCCGGTGTTTATTAGAATTAGAAAACTATCTATTCAAGGGGTAACATTGTCTGCGTATATCCCAGCAGCACAATCTTTTATTGAAGAATTCCGTCAAGAAATTACCCAAAATATATAAGAGATAAAAGGTCAGTATAACCATCCTCGTATGCTCAAAATTGTCAGGAAACAAGGAAATGTCCTTTTACTCCTTGACAACGTCACATCCTCAAAAGGAAGCTCTCTCTCTCGAGAGTGAAATATTTACCACCAAATGAGGATACCACTGTTGAATTTTATAAACACTTCAATTTAAAAGATAAATTTAAAGAATAAAACAAAGTACCTTGAGAAAGGCTTGCGGAAAATTAAAGAAGCTAACGAAGTTGTAAAAGCTTCCGAGGTAGCCAGACTCACCCCAATGTTGAAAGATGAAGTATATCAACTAATGACGGACGAAGAAATAGTGCAAAGTGTTGAATGGGAAAACGTAAATTTGGAAAGACACTTGCAGGAATTCGAAGGGGTATTTCAAGAAGATCTTGGTCGCAGTAGAAGACCAATCGGAAGAAGTCTCGGCAAATCTTACGTTGAAACCATTTGATAAAACGCGTACCATTATCAACAATGTTTTCTCGGTCAATTAAATTTATTTTTGCCAAGGAAACCACAGAATTGATAAAGCAAGAAGCAAATAAGATCCTGGAAGACACAATTGTCACAAAAGTGTTTTATTTGTGGTGCTACTCCCAAAATTATGAATGAACCATCAAATACATTTGATGGCAATGAAGAACATTTTGGCTCTGGTTCGTTTACTAAGTATTAATTATCAAAGAATTGCACTAGATTTTAGATACTCATGATACACCACACCTTTCTAATCCCAACAAACACAGAGCATTGCCTTCTTGTCGAATCGATCTGGTTTTGCAGTGGATGTTGATAGTTGCCCGGATTAACCCATGATTTTTTCCGAACCGTTCAACCTATCTTTTGCATGTTGCTTCTGATAGAGCATGATCACCATATGTCTCGACAAACAAATGGTCGTAATTTTCGATCTTGAAGAGCAATTTTTGCTACATAACCTGCTTTTGGGACAATTGTGGCTATCACTTTTTTTTGACATACGATTGGCGAGAGATGTGTACCCAACGGGAAACTACTTTTGACACCCAATTCTTCATGCAAGATCTTTTGAATTGCTGTCTTTGGAATTCCCAATGAGACTCTCACATCAACTTGTGAACCAATGCATATTCTCAGTCATTTTTTGGTTTGCATTCAATGACTAGAAACTGGTGGCTTTAGTGCCAAGGCCCTGATTATCGTGCCACCATGAACATATCCAAGCACAACAATGAAAAGGGCCTAAACCTATTCTTGGTAGTCTACAAGTGCAATGGAAGCAAAAGGCGAGCGTGCATGTGTATTTATAAATTGGAAAGAGCGCGGCGTTATTTAACGTGCAAGCGACAAACATAATCTTAGCGTATGTAAATTAGTTTATTTATTACTCAGCAAAACATGTGCTCGTTCAGAAACCACCTGTCAATCGGCGTTTTACGAAGGAGTTACTTCAAAACAAGTGAGGCGAACACTGTTTACAAACTTGGGTCCTCCGATAAATTGATTTCTAATTTGTTGTTTAGCAGTTCCAAAAAGTTTCTCAACCAGAAAACCTAATCGAGAGACATTCTTGATTTCCCCGTCAATTTTCCTTCCTTGAGAAAAGGGTGGGGGGCAAAACTCTTTTTGAGAAGTGGCACAAAATGAGAAGCACTTCGGGAACTATTCTTATCAACAAAGTAGAAAACCCGGGGACCACGTGAACGTGACAACCCAACGTTTAAATCTATCTACAAACGTACCACAGTTATTTCCCTTCCATTTAGTGACGACAGTGCTTCTTTCTTCAATCGATAGTTTTTTGGTCCTTCGAGGATACAAAAAACAAAACCACTCACTTTTCAAGGACCAATTGGCAACCCGATTTATTTACAATCAAATTAAATTTTAAATAAATAAAGAGTCCACGACCTAAGTAATGAATAGATCCGTTAGTGGTGATGGGTATCTCTATCAATCATGTCACTAATTAATCCTGAGATTTAAAAAAAGTAAACAACACAACACTACTGGAAAGACTTGCCCCCTCTTATTGTGATAAAAAAGGTAAAGCTTCGCAAAAGGTAAAATGTAGACATACGTCATCAACTAGACATGTCAAATCCTAACTAGTAAATTTAGGTAAATTCGGTCAAACACCACGATAGAACCGAACCGCACCATAAAGCAGCTTTCATAATAAGGGAAAGCTCTAAAGTGGATAGTACGTATGCAGTCGCAAACGGTTCACTCGAGCACCGAAGTCCCGCCATCCACGGGCAACCAAACACCTAAGAGATAACTCATACTCAGTAACATGAAGTGCGAGTGAGAGCGAAAACCGAGTATACAAGCCGAGTCTGCCAGCTAGAGGGACCGAAGCAAATACGTGGGGCTCTGGAAGCGAACGCGCTCTGTATTCCGCCGACACTGATCGCTCATCCTGCGCAGTTATAGCGCTCAATTTCGTCCACGGACAATTAAATTTTCAAAAATACCCGGCCGATGGTCATCCATACATCCCTTAGACCTTTTCGTTGTGTTTTCCCGACTTTATCGCCGAACGAATTTGTTTTTTATTGGCCGAGAGGAACCGTGGGAGACACGAGAAAAATTAAATATCAATGAAATTAGAAACACAATGCGTCCGACGCAGGAGGAATTTACATAGGAAAGAATCCTGAAAAGTAATTACGATAGAGTTTTAAACGTTTTCGGTCCGGCCACGAGAAGAAACGACGTTGTACACCCATTAAAAGAGGCAATTTTTTATCTAAACCGATTAGCAGAGCGGTTAAATCTTTTCGGTTGATATTTTCCGATGCAAATTTTATTCGAACGCGTGTGCGTTTCACCGGACAACTATTCGAATAAAAATAACGAATTTTGATTCGCCGCCCGTGAATACTGAATCATGTGTTCGGGAATAATTACTTTGCAGATGATGGGCGCGCGTTTATAATAAATAGGTTTTCTCTGTATGTGCTGCTAGGGTCTTTATTGGGTCAATTTTATATCTGATTATGGTATTTGCACGTCCTTTTATCGTTAATGGGAATAATTTATGGCCGCAAGTACCTGCGTCTCTGTTACTTGTTATTATTGAAATAACGTATCTTTTAATGCATTTTAAGGTTGATATTGTTTACGCAAATCTACCACGCTTTTTTTTTTGTTTTAACCCTTCGTTTATCATCTCGAATTTGAGTGTACCAGGTATACCGGTATGAAGTGAGCGTTAAGATAAACATATTTAATAAACATCATGTAATTGAAAAAACAACATCATATTTTTGTACCACAAAGTGATGATTTGTGGAAAGTTCATCATAGATGGCGCGACTAGTAATCTTATTCATCCGATTCTAAGCATGTTTCGATTATGAGCACGATCTGTTTGTCGTTAAACTGGATTTTTACTGTGCAAAACTGTGTAAAAAGTAAGCGTACGTTGTTTTGTACGACATATAAAAGTAAATTTGCCGAACCATGCAGAGTGTACTCTTATCGAGTACCAAGGAAACAGTTTTCATCGACTTTCCATTGGGCGCATCAAGCCAAGTTGGCGTTAACTGTTGAAGTGCCTTAGATACGTCGGAATGCGAATGGGTCACCTTACGGCTACTAACTTTAGTATTTAACGCTGCGGAATTGATGATAGAGGTATCTGGAGTGAAGCGCTAGAAGTTTCAAATAAAATTACTCGAGCAGTAATGGATGCTGCGACAATAACGGCACTTCCTATCAATAAAACAACTCTGTTTGGATCTTCCCGATTGTTTACGCCAGGAGAGCACGAACCTTTTTCACTCATCAAACTGCAAAATGCGCTTGTCGAAGTGATGTAATTGAATGAATGTGTTCTTGAGCTTGTTTCTGGAAATATACGTTTATTACATTCTTTCGTGTGTACGGGGCTTCGACGCGCTTTAATGTGCTGACGACACGCGTTTTAAAAAATTGCATTTTTTTGGTGATTGTTTTTATCGTGGCGGATGAAGGGAAATCAATAAATTATAAAAGATGCATGCGTCATCAGAGCTTTCATCCACATGCAGCCTCCTCGAGAGCCTGCGACATTTTAAAACAAATAAAACTAAGATAAGAGTTCTGGACTTGATGGATTTTTATGCCTGTGTAATCAAGGGAGAAGATGTAAACAGAGTAATTAAAGTCCGATGGAATGAGTCTCGTATTAAAATTTTAATTTTCGTTTTTAAGTAGATTTCTGTTTGAACATGAGGGGTGGGGGTTATTGTAATATTTGTTAAAGTACTTTTGGAGGTTAAATGGAAGAGTAAATTTAGTCTTTAAAGTTGTTGGCAGGAGAGCATTAAAACGCCGTTTTTTGCTGAATGTGTCATCAGCGTAGAGAGTTTTACCATACCTATAAAGACTTGACCCTTATATTATTCTTGCACGGTTAAATTGAAGACAAGTGGCGAAAGTGATCCAAATACCGTTACTTGTCTAAGTAAAAAAGGCAACTCGAGTTACGCAACTAAACTGGGAAGAACGAAGAAGAATTCTCTCATTTATCGGCCACAACGCCATATTTGTAGATCTAGCGTACGTTGCTTTAGGTGTATATGGGAAACAAGCAGCCTTAGTAGATCAAGTTCCTTCTATTGAATGAATTGCAACACGGCTGAGTCAGCAGAGTACATACAGAGTACTTGTTAAATTGATAATTGTTCCGAACGTGTGCAGAACAAGGTTACAATAACAATTACGTCACGATTTCTAGGTTCCAATTATTTATTTGTAAGTTTTGCTGCCTCTCGACTCGAGGTTCCCATATTGGTTCCTTTTTAAATAAGTCGAGGCTATGACAAAGTTGGTTTGGGCTTGGCTGGCTGTAAAAAAAACCTTTTTCACAATGAACTTTTTGCTAAAATTTTCAAATTTGTGCCGCTGATAAAAGATACTGCACAAGGTTCTTGGGAAATAAGTTGCAATTATTAATCATCTCGGTACTAGTAGCAACCTAATCAAATTTGGAATGTCAAGGCCATCATTTCTGAATAAAATTCTGATAATGAAATGTTGTGGGTTCAAAGGCTCCAATTGAAATGGTACGACGATAGTGGCGATAAATTAAAGACAAAACGTTTTTTTAACATTTGGTCAAATAGTCCCATTGGTGAGGTAGATTGTCCAACCCATGCACAGGCGACCTTGAGTGAAACACGGACAACGGCCAACTTACCCCTATAAACAAGCAAGCTTAACTTTTGGTCAAATTGGTGGGGTAAATTGTCCAATCCAATAGAAAATTGAAAAACGCAACATTGAGTAAAAAACGGACGGACAACCTACTCCAAGCAAGTAAGCCGTATTTCCCCAAACGGACATCGTAAATGTTAAAATAGGTGTTGATACATCATAAAAAACACGTTTTTACAAACAATTCAAGCGGCATGTTTAAATTATAGCCCATTAACAAAAGAAAAAAAAATACATCAACAAGTAGCGCCGCAACATAGAGGGGAACAGTTGTCCCTGATCTAGGGCAACGAAGACTTCGAAATATAAAACATTTTATTATGTCAATAAAAAAGAACAAAATGTGAGCTCGTCGACCGCTAATAGTGAGATAAAAGGTTAAAAATAGCCAGGCAGGCCAGTGCATTTTACGTAGACGCACGTGGTGGTCGCATAAAATGGACTAAACTACTCCTAAATAAAAAATATTTATGTGTATAAAAAGTTTTGGCTCGACGAAAGGGAAAGGAATTAAAATGGCAACGGGTACAATGGATGACGTTATACTTTTCTCTTTGGATGGAGTGCTAAAACAGCATTCCTAAAATTCTTCGCCCCGACCTGTCAACAAACGACGTCCTCACAGTTCGGCATCCCAACAGGCAGATGAGAGATAAATTCACGTTTGCATCACACGTTTGTTTGTTAATAAAACCACGGCGCCCCGCTTTCGCCTCGTGTGAAGATATACGAGTGACGTAGACGTAAAAACGTACGGGAAGTGCAGAATGTATACATCTGAACAAACGACGATCTCATTCACAAAACACAGCAGGTGGTCGATTGGCGATGCACTTTTTTTCGACCGGATCAACTGCACTAATATTTGTTGTTTGGCTTTTGTCGATACCCAATCTGATCAAAGGATTCGATTGCAGCGTGCGTGCCATTCACTTCGTTACTTTTGCGGGAAATGTCACGTAGGATACAGAGTTTATGTTTGTATCAAGCGAAATTTTTAATTGAAAATTTAAACCAGGAAAGGCGTTTCACCAAATTGGATAACGTGGAATTTCCGGATGGATTTGGATGAGCAACAAATTCATATTGTTACATATCTGCCGATAAAAACGGCCATTTGATAGGGAGAAGGTCATTTATGTTTACTAACACACAACGAATATTGGCTTCAACAAGCATACGGTCAGGTATAGGTAAAAGCGTTGTCTGTATCTATTCAACGTCTTTGATTAGCACAGAATCCAATCGCAACACACGCACCAACCGAAGGGCATTTAACCCACATTTAAAAATTGGACTTTCCCTGCAAAAATTGTTTTGTTTATTTGTAAACAATTATTTGCGCGATGGCCGTTCCAAGTCCCAAAAAAAAGATAAACGGGAAAGCCAGCCGATGTATCAAAATGACAGAGAGCTCGCGGGGTAAAATAATACAACAAGCAACAAACGTTCGAAATCAATTATGTGACAAAGAGGGGGCCGCGCCATTCCAGACCAGGACCTACCGATAAGAGGGCCGGCGGGATAGATTGAAACAAACCGACCCCCGTCCCTTTCCTCCTCATGCCGCTATCCCACTGACACACCACTCCGTCAGTGAATGGTAACCCTGACCTTAAAACCCCCTGGGGCTGAATGAGATGGGATAGAACCTCACCCCCCATAACCCTCCCCGCTTTTACAAATCGCAATGTAAATTCAAGTTCACATATCCCATTCGCGTAGAATACAACTACGATTCCTATAGTATCGCTCAACTCGGGTGGAGAAAAGTTATTGCCAGTAAAAGTTATTTGCATCTATGGATGCGACGGGGTTACCCCAACGACCTCATGACTGCTTCGTGTAAACCCTACTTTGGAAAACTTCACCTGTATCGGTTTTCACTTGTTATATATAAATAAAGCGTTGACTGGCGGAGAGTTCATTTAACCCTCGATTTTCCACGTGGTCACACGGTGCTGCAGCTTTTCAAATAGAGCACCCAGGATGTTTGTCGTTTGCAGCTCCACTGGTTCTACTTGGAAGAGGTTTGGTCTTCGTAGACCATTTTAGAAAAGTATAGGTTAGACGTCCCCAATGTAATGTAGCTTGTAAGATCTAGTGATTCTTCTGCAACATTTTCTGCGTGGGCTTTTTGCTTTTTAGGAGTTGAGACGATATCCTTAGGTTCTCACAACTTACAAACAAGGCTGACGATGGAAGATGCCCTTTTATTTCTAAAAGTAAAAAAAATCTTTACGAAAACTGCTTGAACGAAAGTTTCAAGCCCTCTCCGACTACACGGCAAGACGAGGTAAGTAGACTACTACTGGAATTACAGGTCCCCCCCCTAGCTGAACCTATAAATCATTCATAGCCTCGTGAATACATCTCAGCGATTATATTAAACATCTTAATGTGTCACTGATGCCACGATAAAAGTTAATATAGTTCCTTATTGTGTCAGGTAAATTTAAAAAAAGATGTTATCGACCTGGTTGGGATGGCTCGGGGCGCTAAATCCCTCAGCGCGGCTACCGAACGAGAGCAAAAGGTACGTTTAACCTTTACTCTGCGAGATGTCTCCAGGAAAAATCCGACGTTTATATTTAAATGCAACAATTGAATTTCGAGAAATTCACGGATTTTTGGGCATTTTTTTTTTAATTCAAGGGGGAGACATCTTGTTGGAGCTCCCACGGAAAAGTTTTTTTGGAAGCGCCTTTTTTGGCTTCCTCGACACCTCATTCTCCTGCCAGAACGTGGTGCCGAGGGAGCACGCACTTGAAGGTCCAATGAAGCACTCTAATATTTTTGTCATTCTCCTGGGATCTTGGTCAATCTAGCGTTTTTCCAATTTTTTCTTTAAATTATGTTTCTTAGTAACGACAAACAAAAAAAAAACTTCAGACGTAGCTCGATTGGCGTGAGCCCAAGCCGCATTTTTCTTCATTAAATGAAGTTACAAAACAAGCGATGTTCCATAATGGGATGTCTTGCATAATGGGGTACATTGACGAGGTAATCCACGTCATCATAAAAAATGCATGATGGAGACAACGTGTAAGAATCCTGGAAGGGTGGAAGAGCCGAAGCGGTGAACTATGTAGGAATAATCTATTTTCCAGTCGGAGCGAGTGTAATTGACGCAGCAATAACCATTTGGAAGAGTAATATTGATGCGATGTCCTTTGATATTTGGAGTTAGTGTAGTCCAGTCGATACGATATATGATGCGTACGCTGTTGACCGGTTGTTTGCGGCGTTTTCCTTTCCGTCGTGTCGGATGGACGAAGCCGAGGCTCGAATAGATGGAGTGGAGTAGCTGGTAGCGCGAGCGCCGCGTTGTCAGCTCTACCAGCTATGAGTGTGGGCTGGTATTGATTGGTATTCGCTTGGCAACTGCGCCTTTGTACGGTACACGGTCCGCTTACCGGTGCTACTGCACTGCATATTGCCTCGGTTAGCTGTCTGTTCTGACTTCATTGCACTCGCTTTTCTATTTTTTTTTACTTCTCTTCTCTCATCAGTCTTTTATATTTCCGCACTTTGTTAAGTGGTCCGTAGTTGCAAGACAAATGCTCCAAAAGTTTACTTGCTTTGTACCACTTACTAGAGGTAGTACATGCTCGGTATTATGTCCCCTTTCGTAAACCACACGCTTTGCCTTCATTCATACGTAAACTGTTTTTTTCCTTTATTAAATCAGCTGTAATTAGCAGAGCCCTGCTTGGCTGGCTCGCTTCTGAATTACTGTTCATAAAGTTTTAGAGGTTTCATTGAAGGGCTTTAATGTAATTTTTTCTATTAGTTGTACGAGCCTTTGCCTGGAAGGGAAAAGGGTGAGTTCATCCCCTCGTTTTTGAAATGTAATATGCCCCATTAGAGTTTTTTTGAACAAACGAATTTATTAAGTGACACAATTGGCTTAATACAAAGCCTTCCACGTGGAGATATCTGAAATCTTCAAAAAAAAACGGCTTGAAGACAATCAAAAGTCTCAGTGTATAATCTGCCTTGGTGATCGTGCCTTTCCAGAAATGACTTCATCCTTAAACAGGAAGAATTTTTCAATTATGATAGTTCTGTCGATACTTTGTTTTATCAGTTACAAATGGCGTTAATCATTCTTCGACGACACCATCAGTACTTAGTCCGTACAACCGACGTGGTCAATCCTTGCACGGTACGGTCGGTACATTTTTGAAAAAAAAACCGAACGAAACCCTTTTGTCCAAAAACATACCCTACCGTGTCTGATATATTCGCGTGGCAAGAACTAGGCTAAATCACCGAGCATCGTAATGCTCGCGGGCATCAAATCGAAGTTCCCAAAAGCAAAACTTTGCATGAGCTAAGAAAACAAAGTGTTATCGCAAATGCAGACGATAACGTCATCATATGCAATCAGCTGATTCTATTGATAGCAATAATACTATAATAGGATTGATAATTTTAAGGTTAACAACATCCTATTTTATGTGATAAGTCAGTAGTTATGTAGCGGAATATATTAGTTATTTATGAGGTAGTGAAAGTAATCAATAATTCATTGAAACTCTACTAGTGAATGCAATGTTATTTTACAAAAGTAAACAAAACTTGTTAATTTATCAAATATTGGTGTTTTGTGTGCGTCAGCTATTATGCGTCATTGCCTACTGAACGCTCTCCAGCAAACTAGAGCACTGTGCAACGTGCCCTTTTACCATGAAACCTCCTCTCATCAGTTTGACCATCCAGCCTCCTGAGATATATCTCGAGATTTGCGCCCTAAATTTCTCATACGCCATACCGCTAAAATTCAAAGACATTCAAAAGCACATTTCGTGTGCTGATTAATAAGTTCTAGGTATCGGGCCGATCAAAACACTCTTATCAATAAGTGTATTAATTTTCTATGGTACGTGCGAAGTTACTCGCGTTACGTTGCACTATCGGATTTCTCAAACAGAACAATAAACGAATGAATCGAATCGTGACCAATCCAAGAAAATTGAAATAACAGTTTTTAGGT
Source organism: Enochrus cinctus (assembly GCA_033557785.1). Classification (NCBI taxonomy): domain Eukaryota; kingdom Metazoa; phylum Arthropoda; class Insecta; order Coleoptera; family Hydrophilidae; genus Enochrus; species Enochrus cinctus. The sequence goes on along the minus strand of JAUIMW010000006.1, from coordinate 9,159 downwards.
AATTCCAGAGGATTGTGTTTAATGAAAATACTGAAATCATCACAAAGAACACAAATTAAAAAATTACCATCGGTGGGGGCCTTCCCTTCTGCTGCCTTTCAACCATCTTAGCCATCCAGCTCTTTACCCTGAGGTACTTCTCAAAATTGCCGAGATTCTGCAACACTCTATCCAAATCCACGTCCAGCTCCGTTAGCATGTCGAACAAATCCAGTTCCGCCATACCGCCGAACCGAAATAAAAATTCAAAAATTCACTTAAAAATGTATCGCGAAAAAACGTGTCGTCTTTCAAACAATTGCAGCGAACTAATTTGTATATTATAGTCACGTGGTTCAGAGAAGCGCTCGCTATTGGTTCGATTGAAATCATCATCGTCAAGATGTACATGACGTTTCGGTATGGCGTTTGACATGACATCATCAAACGAAGGAAATATAACCAATCCGCCACAAGCTTTACAGGCATTCCAGGTGTACGAAGGGACTACTTAGGCAAACCCCACGAAGAAGAGAAGGTCCATGCTGTTATCTTCAGCGATGGATAATGGAGACGTTATGCTTTCAAGTCATCCACTTGAAGTTACAGATATATAAATATTGCAACCGATTGAAGTCGTACGAACTCCGATCAATTGTATTTCACTTTCAGAAAGCCTTGGAGGAGTTTGAATAACGAAGAGATTACCCCGAAACCAAGCACCGACGGGCATAGCTCCCACGCGTAATTGTCTGCGAAAACTTTGCGAAATCAAGGTGAACTTTTTCAGCCTTATCCTTTATCATGTGTGGTAAGCCGGCGATATATTACCGCCACAAAAGACCGTTGCCGGTCCGTAAAACTGGATGCTTTACAACTTTCAAATTCTCTAATGAATGTTGACCCAAAGAAAAAGTTCGCAAAAGTCGGGAACTTTCTTTCTCATTGCAATATTAAAATCCGGGAGTTATTCTGGGAGCGTTCTGGGGATGGCGTCCGATCGAGGTGGAAAGGAATGAGCGATGGCATGCTGTCCGAAATACGCGGTTGCACGCAATCGGACGGTCGTTTTAAAATTCACCTACAAAGAGAGAGGAGGATGTAAAGTCAGTAAAGTGAGACGCTCCCTCCACCCACATAACATAAAAACACGTGTTGTCTGCAACCGGCAAACTGAAAATAATGCGGCGGACCACGGACGGCAAGGATTGTGCCGAGAACAGTAAAGGTCAAGAACACTGCTAATATATCATACGTTACGCAATACCTTATCATAGAACTAGATTTCCCTTTCGAGTCATTCAAGTGGACCCATTTTATGCAGTTCTTTATTCCTTCTTTGCGTTACGGTTGTGTCGCGCGCGGGCTTTCCGGGGGTTCGGTCATAAAAGATAGTAGTCTAATGGGTAGTATCGTGGTACCATTTGTACGAGATATTTTTGTTGTGGGACTTACCGCAGCATCAGGAGCATGGGCGTTAGGCGTTGTCGGCTGAGCGGGACGATTTGCAAAACCCTGTAAAAATTTCTACAATTAGTACTTTTGGTACAATACTATTTTGGTACCATTAGGACATACTAGCATTTCGGTATTGTTAGTACTGGTGTTTCGGATGTTTAAAAAGGAACTTACCTGATGTTGTCCCGATTGTTGCTGCTGATGTTGCGGACTTGGCGGCAAACCAGGTCCTGGCGAATGGCTAGGGGGTTGTGAAGGTTGCGGGGAGGGTTGGCTTGCCGAAGCCGAGGTCGGAGGTGGACCTGGACTACCCGGGCCGTGTTGGCCCGTCACTGGCGGCCCCGGCCAACCCGCACGCGATTCCCCATAACCAGGACTTGGAATTGACCCACCGCCACTGTACGCCGGGGAGAGCTGAAACAGCAGAAAAATTACGTTTACTAAGGTTGGTTTTCGAGGCTTCGTTCCTAAAAACTTAAAGGGTGGTGGCAGCACGAAGATGCAGCTAATGAGGTTGTTAATGTTTGAAAAAAGAAATTGTTAAAGAAAAGCCGCCGAGTGTAAGAAATTAGAAGGGGGGTGATAGTGATAATTATTGGGCAAATGTGATTCTAATCCGAGCCAATACATATTATTGTTTGATGAACGTGCCACAAATCCGATCTGGCCAATTGGACTCATTTGCGGCGGGTCTAATAGAACTAAGTATTGTTATTCTGCCCCGCCGTCTCATCTCTCTCCGTCCTATTATTGTGGCTGGCTGCCTTATAAATACGAATTTATCGACTACCTGATGCTCACACTGGCACCTACATGACATCTATATTCGGAGAATGGGTTCGATTTACGGAACGAGGAAATTCAGAGAGTAGGATGATGCATTCAATTTAATTTCCTTATTATGTCATGTCGTGAGTTTTGCTAATGCAGTGCACAGCTGATCGGTAATGTATTCTTCGAAGGAAGCAAAAGCGCTTCCATAAAGTTTGTTAAGTTTTTTAATTCGATTTGTACACCATTTCTTGCACCTACATGCATTTTCTTTAAAAGTGAGTTTTACGCGACGCATTTGAAAATTGTTCCTCAAATATTTTTGAACCATCCAGAAACTTTCCTTAAAAAGCAACCCAAAAGTGAATGGGCAATAAAAAGGCAATTAAAAAGGAGCAAGAAGACCCACATATGAATTTGCCAAAGGTCGTTCCTACTAGTCAACACAAATAAAACTCTGAATGCCGGTAGCATAAGAAGCAGGAAATTGCGGTAGAACTTCAAATTGAAGCGAGAGCCCGAACATGGGGATAGGGTCTGGAGTCCCGACTTGGGTCATAGTGAAATATTGCTGGAGGAGTTGTATATAAAATGGAAGTGAAACCGTAAGGTGCAACGGAGAGCATGCAAAATGCGAATTAGGGGTTAAAGCCGGTCCAAAGATTCACGTCAAGGTCTTGTTCACAGAAAACAGCTGGCTGCACCCGTCTCAAACGCCGTATGTAAATTACCTCCATACAGCATGCATCGACTTCGCATGGTGTCCGACAATAACAATTAAAATTCATTTATCCGCATTAACATTTCCATTGATTATTGTTTCGAGCCAAGAGGTAACTGGAAATTTTCAATTATCTTTGCCATTATGAGCAATAAAAGGGGGATGAGACGTGCGGTTTGAGGACGATCTTTTGCCTCCTGTAATCGACTTATTGGCAATAAATAAGAATTTTAATTTGTAGGTTCGTTTCTTCAGGCGGATGGGCTCCTGGATTGGTATGCAAATCACCAAATATGGTAATGGGAAGCCGTGCTTCCAAATTTTCCCATTAATTCCTGCAGAGTAAGATAGAGTATATCAAGAATATCCGTTGTAGAACCAAGATTTCTTGGGAATTTGAAATCGATCAAAGGAATGATACCTTGGTACGCTGCCTTCACATTAAACCTGATCAACCTCTTGATGCAGTCTGTAATGCCTCGTTTCCATCTACAAGCAATCGCTCGCGAACGTTTGTGAGCACAAATGAGCACGTTAAAACCATTGTGTTCGCGAATGGTCACATATATAAAATTTGTAATTGTAAACGCAAGAACGGTACTACAAGTTTTAATGTTCCGAACGAAACACGTGTGTCGAGACAGTTTGTTTAGTTTATTAGCTGTTTTTTGCCAATTACTCGGAATTTATGTGTTATTTACGATATGTTAAGGGTTAATTTGTGTTATTTTTACATTTGCAAGTAGAATTGTTGTTCTTTTGGTAAATTAAATTGCTGACTCTGCTCGAAAAACGATTAAACAAATCTTAATACTTGAGTTCGTGATTGCTTGAGAGACTAGATGGGCACTCAGCTTAAGCCAGAAAGCTTTGGTTTGGCACAACAATATTTCTGCCAAAAAGAATAAGAAAACATTCCCACAGGAGTTCTCACATCCTCGAGGGACTCCAATTCTAGGTGTCACATGTCAGTCACACGCAGAAGTAACGTTTTAATCTCAGTTCAACGCCAAACAAAAAAACTCCCAGGAACTATTTGATAATGTCCAACGCAATACTTCCCTAAGTGCATAAATGCTAATGCACTTTTGTACACGATATAATGGGTTTAGATTGCTTGCTGTGTGTATCGGCTTTTCCGTTTCTATAGAGTCTATTTGTAAACACAAGGGTAAAAATAACATGTTGTTTAGTGGATTTGAAGTTATAGGCGTGAAGCTTGACCGAGATAAAAACTCGTTATCTGCACTCGTACCCCAACATTTCGAAACAGGTGTGCCAGTGATGCAAAAACCAAGTGGGATGAAAACCATAAATCCAACCTGTCGAGTACCTGCTCTATATATGATAAATTTATTGCTGGTGGCACCGATTTTTTTAACAAATACAAACAGGGAATTTCTCGTTACGACTTTTCGGAAACAAATCGAATTAAGGGCTACCACGTGCGCCAACTGCGCAGCTCAGCCCCGCAGATATATTGTATATTAAAGAAACTCAGCTACAGAAACAAAAATAAAAGGGTTAGTAATGCAGAAATGTTTAAAAGTAAAAAAATAGCAAATAGGCCGATGTCGACGCAATAGCATTGGTATTCCTGTAAAGTAAAAAAAATCTTAAAATTTAGAAAATAAGCAAATAAACACCAAGCTACAAGGGCACAAGCCAGGCAATAGCTATGAACGGCAATTAATCATTTTTGTACCAAAAAAAAACATAAATTACAAAAATGTTAATTTTCGTCAGCCAATTGTCCCGAGTTTCCAAATTAGTTCATAGCTACATTGTGCATGCAAACTAATAAATTTTAAAAAATTGGGAAAAGTGGGCCGTGACCGTGGGCTTCGCTTGCACTACTCCAGTGAACCCAAAACAACCAGGTTCAATTTGTGCAAGGTCCACCAGCTAAAGTACGTTTCGCAACAGAAATGCAAACAGAAAACAAAAGTTTATTTTTTCCGATGAACGGATGCAGGACCCAGCCTATTTTATTTTTGCTAGAGGTAGATCATGACTTGTGTGGGTTTGATTTAGATGGATTATTAGATAACTTAATGAGGCCGGCATATAATATGATAAAGGTCATTTTTGCAAACGTTTGGTTGCGATAAGAGGAACAGCTGATCTGTGGGTCGGGCGGATTTTGCAAAAATTCCTCCTCACACATTTGCGCCCTGCTTTCAAACAGTTCCTCACGTGTAATTCCGAAACGTAACAACCACCCCCATTGTGTTTGGAGGACTCCTTTGACAATTAACTTCCGAAAGTGGAGCGAAGCAAAGGGCTGGATCCTTCTCGCTGACCTCGGAAATTTGCATAAATCTAACTGTAATTGTTTACCTTGAACTTAGGAAGGTTTGTTTATATTGCATGGTAATGCGAATGTCCTTGAACTTCGCATCACATAATACAAAACATTACAGACCCGAAACGGCCTTCATCAAATTTTAAGTGTGTGCATAAAGTCGGCAATGAAAGTCCGGAATTACTCCCGTATATATAGGAAAAGTTTCGGTGTAAAAATCTGCGGATGAAACATATAATAATCTCGCGCGGGCGTTGTTTGTCCCTTTGATTTGGACCTAATGGCTTTGAATTTTTAATGGACTCGAACGTGCGAAAGCGACAGCTGACTTCTCGATTCTAGCGCCAATTTAATTATTGAGTGGAGAATTGTTGAGGTGTTCTAAATAACTCGGGGTTTAAAAATAGGCTAATCAGATGAATGACGTGTCTATGCTTCGGTCAGAAATAGATATTGTGGCTTTCCAGAATAGCTCTTGGAGGTTGTGGCAAAAGCTTTGAAGCCAATTGAGCGAGGAGGCTTTTCTGGTTTGCTGGTCTATTGTGGTGTGTTGTGAGGGCCGGGGAGAACCTCCCTTGAAATATGTAACGAGCTTATGGACGGGCAGTACCGTTTCCATTGTGACTCTGGTACCAACGTGCTTCTCGAAATTATTTTGCTATTAACTCTGAGGTTAAGTTTTTTAATTTGCTACAGATTTTACCATGTATTGTGATCGGAGATTCTACGGTTACCGTATATGTTGGGTAATTCGTTCCTGGGGTACTCTAAAGGATTATGATCGGTATGAATTGCGGTGAAACTAAGGGGAGGAATTGGGGAAAAATTCAGGCGAAAATCCCAACGCTCGTAGGCTAGAGCGTCGAGGTGGAGAGCGTAACGAAATTTAAATGTGTAAAGTGAAATAATTAGCGATCAAAAAACATGTGGCCTTGACTCATAAATTATGATCGGTAGCAATAAAACAAAACAATAAGTTGTAGTGTTTGTGAAATTGTGCGATTTTCGAAGTTTTTATGCACATGCCGGTTGTTTACTTGCGGAGACGTCATTGTTTGGTGTGTTTAGACGCGTTTAAATCTATAAATAAAAAGTAAATAAATACACGTTCGGCGGGTTTTCATTGCCAATTTATTATTTATTTAGATTCGTATAAAAACACGTGTTTTTGAATGGTGGTGCTGTCAAAAGTGCAGGTTTTTTATTTTGTTCTGGTGAATCGGTCACGGCTTTTCGCTCCTCGGCTCAAAATAATATCGAGGTGCGTAGCTCGCCGAAGAAGATTGGAATCGAGGAGAAAGAACGTTTCATGGAGGTTGCGGGAAGGTTTCGTGCGGTGTGTTTCGATCGAGGCGAAGCGAGAAAAGCGGTTTTTAGAACGTGCGAAGGTTTTAAAGACTCACCGTTGACTGGTTGCGATATGCTGCAGGACCTGGTGGTTGTCCGGGAGGACCTGAAGATCCGTATGAAGATATAGGTTTTTGAGCTTGCCAAGCTTGATTGTAAGATTGTTCTGGATGTCCGTAATTGTTTTGATATCGATGCATGGGATTTGAACTTTGTAATAGTTGATTCAACGTGGGGGTCGGTCCCGTAGGTTGAGATATCGTTTGTCCGGATACGAATCTTTGTTGGGAAAAAGGAGCACCGGGTCCGGGAGGTTGTTTCGGACCGCCAAAAGCTTGTCGCGGCCCGAACGAATGCAGAGATGAATCGGTAGGAGCACTGTTTTGCGTGTCTCTGCCTTGATTTTGAGGTCCTCCGGGGAAAGGGTAAGGATAGTTCGGTTGGGGTCCTGGACCGGGACCTCCATGTGGAGGATGGGGTCCTTCTTGTGAAGGAGGTTGTTGTGACGGCGACGGTCCTTCCGAAGGTGGCGGGGGATAGAGTCCCGTCGCCTCTGAGCCTCCTGCAGGTCCCATTTCCGATTCGTTTAATCCTTGTTCTCCTCCGCCGCCGTCTTGTCGATATTGACTCATATCTAAGGAGAGATTCTTGGAACCGGTGTTTTTACCTTTAGTAACCACTACACTAGCACTTGCACTGCCACGGACACATCCTTTATCGGTCCCAGTTCCATTTTGCAAGAGTGAATTCCGCACGTTATGATGATCATCCGACTGGGATTTTTCACAATTCACGTCATTTTGTTGCTTTTCGGCCTGCGTTGCAGCCATGTTAAGAAAAACGGCTGCGAACTAGCACAGGCAGAGGCAATCGTTGCCAACACCCCGTCGCAATAGTCAGCAGTCTTTCCTTTCCGACATTTTGACTGCTCACTGTTAACTCGCGTACACGTAAACACATAATAAATTAAGACCAAAACCACCAGTTCCTATATGTAAATATATAAAGCCACGAAACTTTTTGAATAATGCAAAATGATCGACACATCTGACACAAGTTATTCCGTATGTACTCCAATAACACGAAAGGAGGTTATGGGTAAACTTGAGTCTTCCTACGCCATTTCTAAACTCTACACTTTTACCTCATATTATATCTCAATTATTTTACTTATAACACACTAAAACGTCCAACGTACATTTACACACTTTATAAACAACTTATAATATATTATTTCACCATTTAATACCAATAAAAACTCCTATTTCTGGGACTATATTTCGATATAGTTCTGCACAAGCGACAATGGCGCTCGTGAATGGTGTTGCCCGCGTTTGTATTTTCATGGCGGAACCCGCCAAGATTCAAACTTTTATTTACATCCTGTCAAACTCCTAAAACCGAAGGAAAACCGTCCCAGTCGCCCCAAAACTCACCAAATCGCGAATCTTTTACGTTATTCTCCTAATTTCCTCAGTTTCCACTCAAAAAACTCTTAATTCAAAAGGGTTAAGAACCTGCGCAACCTGCTAATTTACTCCTTAGCTGTTATGCAACCGGGAATGCACTCAACCGGTAAAGCAGGAACGGTTCGAGACTCGGCTAGTTTTCAGTTATAAAACGTTACGCATAACTTGATTTAAATTATTTTAAGCCATATTAGAACATTCCAGCGTCTTGGTTGGACCGCTTTTTTAAAAGACGGGGAAATTAAAGCCCGTCATTGATTTTAACGTAACTTCCTTTGTACGTAGAGGAGACGCAGAGAGACGTTCGGACCAGCAGTGGCGCAATAAGCGAACTGATGAAACATCACACTTATAAAAAAATACAATCTCCATATGGCCTTCTTAATTTGTTTGATTTCTTTCCATTTATTTATAATTTCCGAGCGGCGCACATAATTAAACAAACGCGAACTTTTTATGGCGATCGCTAGTTCAACAGCTTCATATTATTCCGAGGAATAAATAATGTTTGTTTAAATTTAGGTTTATTAAATTTTATGGCTCTCGCACATTGTATGACAAAATTGCCATATACGAGGCTCCGCTGCGTACACTTGCCTTCCTGCTAGGCGGTATTTTGTTTAATATTTTCTTCATATAAAAGGTGCTAGGAAAGTTTTGCATTAAATTTTGTATGCAGTAGATTATATATATATATATATATATATATATATATATATATATATATATATATACGTATATATATATAAAATCTACTGAGATAGAAGAAGAAACCAAATAGATTTTAAAAACTTTATTGTTTTTCAAAGTATTCGTTTGTTGTTACAGTAAAAATTCCATTTTTAAGGCGTCGACTACTTCCTCTGACGACTGGAACTTACGACCACGTAATATGTTCTTGATTATTGGAAAAGTAAAAAACCATTGGGACTAACAATTCAACGTTTTTTCTTCATCTTGCACATCTTGTACAAAAAACACAGTAACCTAAGCTAGGTATGTTGTTTCATTGTACAAAAAACACAGTAACCAAAGCTATGTACGTTGTTTCATGGTACAAAAAACACAGTAACCTAAGCTATGTACGTTGTTTCATGGTACAAAAAACA